>JAHLJT010003656.1:69016504-69254287 GCA_031308135.1 Acheta domesticus | reverse complement strand
TACTATCTTGTACTTTTATCCTTGTACTGTATCAAGTATTATACACTTAGGTGACAAAAGTCATTGGATACCTCCTAACTTGGTCTCAGACCTTCTTTTGCCCGGCGAAGAGCAGCATCTCGACATGTCATGGATTTAACAAGTCATTAATAGTGCCCTGCAGAAATATTGAACCATGCTGCCTTTATAGCAGTCCATAATTGAGAAAGTATTGAAGGTGCAGAATTTGAGCACGGCCTGCCTGACCTCTGCATTATGTCTCACAAATGTTTGATGATAATGATGTCGAAAGATCTGGATGGTCAACTTATTCTCTCGAATTACCCAGAATGTTCTTCAAATAAATGACGAACAATTGTGCCTCTGTGGCATGGGGCATTGTCATCTATAAAAATTCCATTGTTTTTGAGAACTTGAAGTCCATATTTATGGGACAACTTCCAGCCATTTGGCTGGCAGTTGTCCCCACTTAGCTAAACATAACCACTTCCAGTCAATGATAGTTCACTTAGATCAGAAGACCCAGGCCATTCCAACAGCCATCCCCATTATGAAGACACCGCCAGCTCGTACGGTGCCTTGTTGACAACTTGGGTCCATGACTTCGGACGGTCTGCATCACAGTCGAACCCTACCATCAGCTCTTATCAAATGAAATCGAAACTTAACTAACCAAGCCACGGGTTTCCAGACGTCTAGAGTCCAATCGATATGGCTGCGAGCCCAGCAGAGGTCCTGCAGGCGATGTCGTGCTCTTAGCCAAAGGTACTCGAGTCGGTCTTCTCTTGTCAAAGCCCAGTAATGACAAATTTAGCCTCACTGCCATAACAGTTACGTCCGTCTTCGTCCCACGTTGATTTCTGCGGTTACTTCACGAAGTGTTTCTTGTCTGTTAGCTCTGACAACTCGACGCAAATGCCGCTGCTCTTGGCCATTAAGTGAAGGCTGTTGGTCACCGCGTTTTCCGTGCTGAGAGGTTATGCCTGAATTTAAGTATTCTTCGGCCCATTCATGATACTTTGAATCTCGAAATATGAGTTCCATAAAAAATTCCGAAATGGAATGTCCCGTGCGTCTAACTCCATCTGCCATTCCGCGTTCAAAGTCTGTAAATTCCCGTTGTGCGACAATAATCACGTGACAAATCTTTTCACATCACTTGAGCACAAATAAAAGCTCTGCCAATGCACTGCCCCTTTAATACTTTGTACGCGATACTACTGACATCTCTATATTTGCCTATTGTTATCCCATGACTTATGTCACTTCAGTATAAGATGCATGGGCAGACCTTGCCAATGCAAAGACCGGCAACTGCTTTACGGCGATCAAATGGGCATAACTTGAATTCTACAATTTTATTCACTATTACTTGGTTGGTGGATCATAAAAAAATAGTTTAAATTAACATAATTTCACATGATGAGATATTTATTGCACAATTACATACTTTCTTTTCTTACAAAGTACTTCGTAAGGCGAGAAGTAAAATTAATTGTTGAGAAGAATCATTATATTCTGAAGGTAATTTCTTTTATTCGTCTCTGATGAGAACACGGCTAGACTATTGCAACATGTATATATGCTGTGGTGTTGTTTAGCCTCGGGTAATGTGTTATTTAGAAAGATATTGTTGATAAAGACTTTGTGTTAAATTGCATGTTCTCCATTTAGTTGCTGGTTCGTCATGTATCGTGGTGCATTGGTTACATAATGGATTGATTGATTAATAATTCCGGTGCGCGCGTTAACTGCCAAGGTCATAAATTCCGTAAGTGTAGTGCATGCTTTATCGCAAGCGTTGGCAGAGATCCCTCCCTGCTGAAAATGGTAAGATCGGGCACCAACTTACCGTCGGTTAGAGGAGTTTTTCCAACCATGTATTTTCTACCAGCAGGGCACTGCCCCAGACGGGACAAGCTCAAAGCTCCCGACCGGTCTCCCGGCTCATGTGGTAGAGTAAAGCAGATCGGAAGGAAAAAGATCGCGCGCGGTCCCTGGCCCCGTTGTTAGGATTCTGCTCCGACTTGCGCCTGGTATGATCGGAGAAACCACCCAAAACTACCAATCAGAGCAGCAGCCGCTATAATTCTTCTTCAGCCAGTGACAGTGAATTCTGCCACCTTGAACCTAGGACCTCCCAGTCACAGGCACTGCCGAGTCATCAAGGCCAAGGCACTGCTATAGTGTTATAGCACTCGAGTAGTTTGCATGATGTAGCAGTTAGAAATAATGTAAGAAAGTGTGTGCTGTTGTATTACCACTAGTTTGTTAAGCCATCTGAATTGAAACTGTGGGTCTGCTTGCAGCTGGCGCACTCCAAATGGTGTGCAGAGCTCAGAGGCTTGGCATAAATATAAGTTGAATTCTCAGGGTAAATTTGTTATGTCCACAAAATAAACATTGCACGCTAAGTTAACAAATAATTTATTGAATATTTCTTTTTACAACTCTGGCAGCCATTTTATGCCCGAGCCTTGCCGCGCCGTCTCCCAACAGCGCCTGACGTATGCTTGGCCGTCCAACCAAAACCAAGCGTTGCCTGTCGTTGGCGATCTCGCCACCTTAGCGACCTCAACGTCCGACTCCCGGACGCTGCGGGGCAGCACTGCTTCCTCACTCGTGCAGTGTGTCGGCTGGTGGGCTGGATTCTGGGATTTCTCTCTCTTGCGCTAGGGCTATGTGACGTACTGAAGAAAATGACACAGAAACTACGTGAAGACAACAATTTATATTTATTTACAAAGAATCTTAACAATTAAATACATTTACAAATACTGATTAAACCCCGGCAACCTTTTCTCCCTTTAGCCGCGAAAAACCTCTCGACCGTCCCTAGGCCTACAGCCCAGTACCATTGCTCTAAAGCAGTTAACAAGCCGTGATGCGATGCTACGGACGTTAAGGCTCCGGTAACTAACGTACCTACATGGCCTGGCGCCAAAACCGGTCTCCGTCCGGGAAACCGTGTGCTCGAGTGCACTGGAGATCCCATACAGCCTTTCGGCTAACAACAAGCTCTACGAATCTGAATCTCCGCGAGCGCAGAAAGCACCCACCCTATATACACCCCCGTCTCCCCCACCCGCGTCATGCTGTCGGCGTCCCCGGCTCGATGGCCAGCCAATTCCAGGGGTCTTGAACAATAGTCATGCTCTATTTTATTCTCTTTTAAATGCTTCAAAACCGTATCTTGCTACGTATATTAGTTTTAAGAAAATACTTTTTTTCGAAGCGAGTGTCAACTCTCAAGCCCAAAGTGAGTGAAATTCAGATGCATTTTCCTGCCAATGCAAATTTTCAGCACATTCGTGGACTTTAAGCACCATAAATCAAAAGCCATAAAGATAATAATATAATTCTTCTTGTGGCATTGCAACCATAAAATTATCTAGTGAATGAACTAGAATAGTTAATCCATTCCTAAATTTTTCAGTTTATGAACTGAAATGTCCAGACAAAATTTATTATACAAAAAAAGTTTCTCAAATAAACAAGTCCCGGCTCATTCGTTTCGCAGTATCTTTACCATTCTCGTCCATTCACTAGATAATTCAATTGTTATTATTGTAAAAAATAATTTTCAAAATACATCAATTTGTTGAAGAGTTATAATGCTTGAAGTAAAAACCCTACATTTTCGCCAATTATTTATAAACGAATTGAAAAAAGATGTTTTTTTGATTATTTGATCTCTAAAAACATAAAGAAAATCGAATGACCAAATGGAAACAAAATTGATCCAAAATTGTAGAATTTGTTTTCTCGGGTAGACAGCTACCATAAGTAGGGGAGGCGCGGTACAGGATAGGCCTCACCTCGCGGCTCCCCTTTTCGCTGGGCTGCGCTCCGCCCCAGCGAGCCTCGTAGTCGCGCGGCGTATCATTATGCGCACGCCAGCCTCAAAATGCTGACCACAGCATAAACAATGTGGTGCATATACGGACTCGTGATTACTAACATTATTGAGATGCACACTTCTGACGAGAAGATTAGATACCACCCACTTCATCTGTCTGACCCCGCCCTGTAAGAAGTTATAAAACTCTCCACCGCTAGTGAGGTAGCTAGAAATTCGGTAGCATTGATGGCCACTCGATCAGAGAAGAATCAGATGCAGCAGCAATTTACACAACGTGCTAATGTAGACAAGGGTAGCGACCAGCGGGAAACGCAAGCAGCAGAAAGAACGGGTCACCAGGGTGTGCAAAAGCAATTGCTTCGAGCGGCGCAATCAGTCGGGTGTTGTCATTCCACCAACTCTTCATCAAGCATAACAGGCAGGTTTCAGAAAGCAGTGACATTCCTGTGACACGTCTTTAATGGCTTCGAAAGCTGAGAGATGACCCTAAGAACATAAGACAGAAGGAGGAATTGGATATATGGATATGAAAAACTGCATTGTGACGACTCTGAAGTACTAATGTAATTTCTCCTTTCACGCGCTCACACAGTGATTTTGTTAAATGGCTAACTCTATCTGTTTCTTATGTACTTTGCTACTTTAAAGCCGAATACAAACCACAAAAATTGCTCATTGGGTTCAGTTTTCGTGTAATTGCACATACACTAAAACTATATATATTTCGCAGATAGCCACGTGTCGTGTATGCTGACACGGTAGTTGCTTGCAGGTTAATTACAATAAGGTGGTCGCCAACAATGTGTGATATTGTAGATGCCACTCAAGACATGAAATACATGTCAGACCAGTCAAATCCGTTAAGCAACTTTGGACATTGTGTAGTGAATTGCAGTGACCCTCGTAAAGGAGTAATATTACTCCTTTAAGAAAAAAGGCATGCACATTGTATGTCGGATGTGATAACTCTGATCAGGTCAAATCATGGGTTCCTCATATTTGCTGTGGCGTTGTATGTAACATTACATAGTGGTTGTCTTAGCCCGGCAGTAAGAACGTTGGGTCTATCAGACTCAGTGACATCTTTGAAGCGGCCTATCAAGTGAACGAAATTGGTTCTAAACTTATTCCACCAGTCTACCTTCAATTTTAATCTTTTTTGAATTGATGACGGCCATTATTTTTGAGTTTATCGCAAAAATATGGTGTTGCTATTCCTGCTCAAAGTTGTTGATAGGTCCATCAGACCCAACGTTCTCCTTCACGTGACAATTTTTACAACATGGCTGGCTCATCTAAGAGTTGTTTTAAAGGAAATTCGCAACGTATGCCATTTGCAATTCCTATGGCATGGAGGTAACTAAAGGAACGCGCCACAGGCTGTTATTTCTGCATTACCGAAGTTTCTCGAATCACTAGCAAGACCAAAAAGACCAATATCGCAACCTCCCTTCAGCTGTCAGGCCTGTTCCTCGCAGCGACGAGATCCCAATCCCAGAGCCACCGGACAATTGTAATTTGCACTCCGAAAATTCAGGCAATGAAGATTTAAATGTAAGTACCGAAAAGGACGACATTGAAGACCCATATTTCGATGGAATAACTACAGAATGTCATAGAATCCAGCAGCCAGAACAAAAAGATCTACATAATTCGTGATTTAAACTTATAGAAGAATCAGGCAGAAATGTTGGCGCCTCGATTAAAGGGTTGAAAGCTCCTTCAGAAGGAAACTACATTCACTGTGTGTTGCTGATGGGAACAAAATCTCCGGTGCCTGCACTCTAATATATTAAATTGATGTTAATGCATTACTGAGTACTTTGGGAGACAATCATGATCGTGAGAAATGAAGGTTGTTAATAGATTCCTCTAAACTCAGTTTAAAAGCCGGACTTTTTACTTTCCCGTATACGTACGTATACACGGAGTGACATACGTAGTATAGGGAAAGTAATGTAATGCTGCGCGAAAGAATGGCCAATTTTCAGCGGAAAAAAATTCATTGCCGGGCTGTGATAACGAAAAAGTGGATAAATCCAGTTGCTAAAATTAAGCAAAAAAAATCTCTAAAACGTGCTGTAGCCAGAAACCCTGTTTCGTGGGTCCTTGATACCGAAAAACCAATTGAAAGGAAAACGTCTGTCTGTCCGTCCGACTGTCCGTCTGTGAACACTGCTAGCGGCTAAATCACACGTACAATTTCTTCCAAGACGGATATCTCCCGGTCGATCTGGTTTTAGTCAAAGCTTTGAGATTCTGTAAAATTTGGAGGTACTTTACATGAAACCCCCGAACATTTTCAAACTTTTCTCAAAAACGGCTCCAAATGTTTTCTTTAAATTTCTTGGAAGAGTAGTGCAAAATACACTGATTAAGATGGCATAGGACTGATTTCCACGGATAAATCTGAATTTTCGAAAATTGCAAGAGTTTAAAATGTTTTCGGCGTCTTTCTGTAACTACAAAATTGAAGATAGAGATTTTTCTTTTAAATAATATTTGTTGTCCAAAGTGAGTTCTTTCATTAAGGTCATATACATTTTTTTGAAACGTTTAGTAGTTATCAAACGTTTAGTAGCGCAATATTGCGTACAATATGTGCAATTTTAAAATATTACAAAACAAGATTTTCTCAAAAACGGCTACAAATTTTTCTTTAAACTTTTGGTAGGTATAGTGCCTAATGTATTTTATGATATGACAAAAACTCCGTTAAGGTCTATTCTTTCGTTTTTTTCAAAAATTGCAAAACGTTTTTTTTATTTGTCTCTCACGTCGGTAATATTTACATTAGCCTTCATTTGTTAACATTATTAAATTAACGAACACATGAGCTTTAAATAATGTCAAGTAATGTTTCTCGAAAACAACTGTTTTCTGTGAAAACTAGCTCAAATTTCCGCATTTTCAGAAATGCTCAAACGCCATTTTCTCATAAATTGCTGCAATTTTTTTCTTCAAACTTTTGTAACGAATAGTGCTAATTACACTCTTTAATACGACGTAAGTTTATTTTGAGTTTTTTTTTTGTTTTTTTTTCAAAAATTATTTATATGTAATTTTTTTAAAGATCTCTCACATCTTTAATATGCACATTACCAGCAGTTTGTAAAGATTATTATATTTGTGAGTGCACGTGCTTGAAATAACTTCAAATAAAGTATTTTGAAAACTCAAACATTTTCTGTGAAAATGAGCTTCAAATTTTGCATTTTTAATAGCGCTAAAACGCAATTTTCTTTAAAACCTCACATAATTTTTATAAGAAAATTGCCATTTAGGACTAGGTTTTTGTAATCTTTAATATTCTAAAATTAATACTTGCGTTCTATCAATAGGAAACCGAAAAAATTGAGAAAATGACAAAAAAATGTACTTTTGGCGGTAGATGGGAGCTGGCCAGAAAGAGTATGTAGCAATTCCGAATAGCTAGCGAAGACCCAAGGAAATAGAAACAAATATGGGAAAGTCTGTGCCATTCTGTAGCGCCACTAGTTAATATCGGAAACGAGAAACAAGCTATTACTCTTGCCTTTGCCGCCTATGTGAAAGGGACATACGGTATCACGAAACTTTTATTATCGAAAAGACAATATCAGCAGTGTTCATGGGATGTACACTGCGATTTGAGAGTTATCGCACTTCTATTAGGTCTCCAATAAGGGTATTCTGAATTTTACTATTACGAGTGGGATAGCGGAGATCGCAAAAACAATTTTGTGAAGAAGAGCAGGCCTCAACGGCACCTGATTCTCCAAAAAAATGTAACTTTGAAACCCCTTGTAATGCTGCACACGCATACCTTCCTTCCTTGTACGCCACACTCGGATCGATAGAAAATTCTGTGAAAGTGATGGATAAAGGTGGGCCAGTTTTCCCGTACTTTCAGAACAAATTCCTGAGTATTAGTGAGGAGAAAATAAAGAAGGGTATATTTGTAGGATCATAAATGAAGAAGCTCATTAGGTATCATGACTCTGAGGCAAGTTTGAATGGTGTTGAAAGGGCTGCATGGATGTCGCAACGAAATTCCTTGGTAACAGAAAAGCTGAGACCCATGAAGAAATAATGTCAGAACTCCTTCACAATTATAAAGCTCTGTGATGTAACATGTTCCTTAATATACATTTTCTGTATTCACACTTAAACTTCTTTCCTGGAATTCTCAGTGATATACGTGACAGACATGGTGAGCGGTTTCACCAAGACATTGCAACTAAAAAAAAAATTATAACGGAAAATGAAATCAAAATATGCTTGTAGACTAATGGTAGACACAAAAAAGGATGTACTAAAACGAAATACACCTAAAAATCGTTCAAAATTACATGTTCCTTGAGATTGACATTTGTAAGTAAAATAAAGAAAATCAATAACTTAATAATTGTGTGTAATTTTTCATTACTTATTACAAAGAAACCTTGCCCGTTACAGATAAATGGTCCATAAATTTCAAATCTGAGCACCATCTTCCATAAGAATCACCAATTATATTCCATTTAACATACAAAAAGTTAAATTTTGTCGACCAGTATTATCAGCTGATTACACTAGGAAACACAATTTTGACCTCCAGGAAGATAGAGTGCGTAACATACACAATTTTATACGTAGATAACGAATATCACAAGAAAAACGTCATATCATGTCACAGATTTTAACCTTCCGGCGGGCGCGCGAAAATGCTGCCTTTGTGCTTTTATTGTTCTCAAAGGGAGTACGGCCATTAGACATGTCAGAGGGCTTCAGTATTTTCACTTCGCAACATTCTAAACGATACGTGGGAATCTGCATTCCGTTGCCTTCTCCCTATGAATCGTAAAGAAGATTTGAAAATAAAAAAAAAGCACTCCATGCTCTACCGCGCCCACTCGTGTATTTTTCGCATTCCAAACGTACATTTTACTTATTCAAATTGCTTGTTTACATGTATTTTCGATCACTTTAAGCAAAATCAAAGATGTTCAAAGTTGTTTTTTGTTGATTTTTCCTATTACTTATAGTCTTATTTTTGTTGTTTAAAGCACATGTACTCATAAACATAGTAATGTGAACAAATCGACGCTTATGTAAATATAAACGACATCAAGACAAGTAAAAAAAGGTTTTGTAATTTTTGAAAAAAACGAAAGAATAGTGCAATATGGCGTTTATGCCATCTCACAGAGAACATTTATCACTATCCCTACCAAAAGTTTAAAGAAAAAATTGGGAGACGTTTTTAAGAAAATCTTGTTTTTGTATTTTTTTGTAAATTGCACATATTGCACGCAAATATTGCGCGAAAAGCACTAAAATCTTCAAAAAATGCACATGACCTTATTGAAAAAACTCAGTTTAGAGAAAAAATAAATTTGAAGAAAATATCTCTTGCTTCGACTTTTGTAGTTGTAGGAAGAGGACAACGAAAATTTTGCAATTTTAGAAAATTCAGAGTTAACCGTAGGAATCGGACCTATTACCACTTTTATAAGTGCACTTTACTCTATTCTTACAAGAAAATTAAAGAAAAAATTTGGAGTGGTATTTGAGAAAATTTTGAAAATGTCCGGGAGGCTTCATGTAAGGTACTCCGCAAATTTTGAAGAAAGTTTTTCAAAATCGCGGCGCCTCGAGCCGGATCGACCGGGGAATATACATTTTGGAAGAAATCGTACGTATGCTTTAGGCGCTAGTGTTGTTCACACACTGAAGGACAGACAGACGGACGGACATTTTGCTTTGAATTGCTTTTTCGAAAGACGCACAAATCAGGGATTCTGGCTACACCACGATGTTAGGGGATTTTTTTCTTAATTTAGTAACTGGATTTATCCACTTTTTCGTTATCACGGTCCGGCAATGATTTTTTTCTGCAGAAAATTCCCCGTTTTTTTGTCGCAGCATTACATAACTTTCCGTATACTATGTATATTACTCCGTAAATGATTTGAGTTCGCTTTACCAATGTTGTGGAGAATACCAACAAACCATTTTGATGTCCGCACATTATTTCACAAATATGCGTATTACATTTTTAATTTGTTCTTACTTCATATGAAGCATGCTCATACAATTGCGAAGTAATATAACCATAATGACGATGTGTAAATTAGTACAGTATATTGTTTATTTCAAATAATAAATATGTTTATATATTTTGAACCTTGCGTGATAGAAACTTTTTATAATGGTTTTTGAAATCAGCGTGATTGTTTCATTTGAAATCATCAAATCATCTACTTTTATCCTGAAGGTATGAAAAACATTTTTTAAATTCCCTAGTGTTATTGTTTGGCTGATTATTTCGTGTTTTCGGGCACATCGCATGCTGTGATCATTACTCCCCCAAGTCAGGGCTTTCCAATTGGTGGCCGCATGCGGCTCGCCGGATCCTTTCGTGCGGTCCGCGACTGCTTTGAAAATGTTTAGTATACCCGCCAAATACAATATATTCGCACAATAAATCTTATTTTATTTAATGATTGTGATAAAATAATGAATGATTTACCTTTACTTTGCTAGCTCAGGTTTTTTTTTTTCTATACGATGACACCACGCTTACCTGCAGGCTGGTTGTCACCGGGTTGCCCTCTACACAGAGAAGCCTGAAGTCTGAAATTATTAATATTACAAGGAATTGCATCTAATTTGGCCCAACAATAATTTCATTTATTGAAATTGATTTGAATTTTAGATTAACAATATAAATTCTATTGATTTATTGCATGCATCTGGTTAACACGGTACCGAATTGTCTGGCGTTGTGAAACGAGGCCCCGCAGTTCGTAGCACCCTTGGCTTCCGCACCGGAAATCCCTCTTCGCGCCGGTCGCCGCCGAAGTCGTCTGCTTCTCTCTTGATAACTTACTTTACTTCTTGCACTACTGTTCCGAATTCTATTCTCCTTATTCGGCGATGTCCTACTGAAATTACTCAGACCACCTTCGCGCTGCTACCACCACGATGCCAGTCGACACAACCAACTTTAGTCCAGAGACCCCTCCTGCACGTAAACAAAACATTCGTTACCTAGTAACAGGTTCACACCGTCCAGAGTAGCGCGGTGTTTGTTTTCCTGTAATATTTTGTATATTACATGATGTATTAATTTTCTCGTTGTGTGTTTATAAATAATTAAGTATGTTGAATAAAAGCCGTATCTAATATATAATTGTTCCAGTATAAACTCAGTAGTTGGGTTAAAAAAACATCTTAAATTACTGTGCGGCCCGCGGCGTAACTAGAATTTGATATGTGGCCCATAAGTCCTTCTAAGTTGGACAACCCTGCCCTAAGTGTAGCTTTATCACGGGAAAATATCAACATGAAAGTTAAGAAAAATTATTTATTATTATGAAAGTACTGTAACGGGTAATTCACGGTAATTTACGCCTTACCCTCGCGCCAAAATCACTACAATTTATTTATACTAAACGCAACGTCGCGCCTCACGTTCTGAGCACTACTGTAGCGGTGATTCTCTGTTTCATAGACTAGCTATCTTTCTAGTTACTTACTTTCAATTAATTACTTAGAAATGCCCGATATTTTGTCAAAACATTATATTACGTTGTTACAGAAAATTTCTTTGGTCGCAGGTCGTGGCTGGCCCCTACGGGAATTACCTGTAAACGTTCAATACTGCAACATACCCAGGCTTCTATTTAATTCAAAATAATAACACATTTTCTGTGAGAGAAAGGAGAACTTCGGAAAAATACCGTTCTCATTGGTTTATTTCTTTTCAAATAAAATAAGTATTCACGTGGAAATTCTCTTCGCTTTCGTAAAGCCCTTACCCAGTAACTAGACAACATGTAAATACAACAATACGAAGACACACACATACACACTCGCTTTGCAACATCAACAATACAATATGATACAATAACACAAAATCCAAATGATAAAACCAACCGACTGACTATTTAATTTATGTAGGAATTCCTCTTTCTAAAAATATTTATCTAATTTCTTTGTACGTACGTTGACCATTTGTCAATAAGAACATTTATTTTTTATAACTTTGCTCAGCGACAACTCGCATGCATTATGTTTTAGAAAATACTTCACAACATCTCTCTAAACTCATTTGCAAAGAATTTAAATTATTCTGTCTTAAACATTCTTGGTCTTGTACAGATTTTAACTGAAAATACTACACAAAAAAAAATGCGGGCACTTCCCTTTGTCGAAATGCAGCCAGCACGTCGTCGTTGTCCCAAATACGGTCACCAGTTTTGTGTGCCCAATTACACGTGCCGACAGATCAGCTTGCACCAAAACTGCATTCACCAACTTCCAAAATAAAACCAGCCTCCAAGAATTTCTTAATTACTCACGACTGCGTTTTTGCGAAGCACATACAAAATAAACTTCTTCTTTAAGTATTTGTCGCGTCAGTATCTAATTCTTGCGACAACAATGGACGCCGAAAATAAAGTTCACTATGTAAAAATGAAATTACAATTCTTTCGATAAAACTTTCAACCGTGCCTCACAGAAATAATTGCAGTTTTTTTTCACGTTCATGTTAAAACATATTTGTCTATGCCGCGTCGACTAGCTGCGAATGTACTAAGTCCAAAATCGTTCACGTTTCTCAAAAAATATTCTTTGTCCACTAGCACTGCACTGTTCGATGAAAAATATTCAAAGTCCGGTTTGCATACAAAATTTTAACACAGCCTAACATAAAGTCGGCGTCTTGCCTCCACGAGCTCTGACTCAAAAGTGATACAGAATCAGCGTCCATTCACCACCTAAGTTCGTGTCTACTGTTTTTAACAAATGCCGGCGAATTCCATTCTTGCACCCTCTATTGTTGTTTCATAAAATTTTCTAAAATCTAAAATATTAGTTATTTTGACATGCCATTACGTTTATTTATTACTATTTGTGCTCAACGTCCGAGTTTTATTGCCAAAATAGACGTTTCTAACGCTTAATATGCCGAAAATGATGAATTTCTATGTCGAAATTACGCACTGCTTCGGCAATTGTTTTTCGACATTATTAACACATAAAAGATTTCTTCAAAATAAATAATTCCGACGTTCTATAAGTCTTTTAAGCATTCCATAATTTCACTAATTTTAAATTATGCTGATTTGCAACGCCTTTCGTCGCCCACATCACGGTTTCTTCATAAAATCTTGACATTTATGTTATTGTATTTGAACGTCTCACGTGAACTTTTCCTCCATTTCTACATATTCAAAATTTAAGCGAACCCGTTGTCCGATTGCGTCCAAACAAACACCAAAATGTTTATTTATTCCATCTCCAATTCGCTATTTTGTCAGTCTTTATTTCTTTACGCGTTTTCAAAAATTATAAAATATGATTTTTTCGCGGCGCGTCATTCTTTTGTTTTGTCACTATCGATTGAAGTACAGGCCGGCCGTTTAACTATGGTTCATGTATAGTTGGGCCGCTTCCTGCTATAGTCTATTCAATGTTTGCATTTATTTCGAAAACTGTTTATGGGGGATTTCGGTTTTTTTATGCAATAGATGAAATCATTACAGTACATTGGTAATTAGTTTAAAAAATTGAGGAGGTATATTTGTTGTTACAAAGGGAGGAACGTTTAAAAAAGTATTTTGCACGAATTTTTTTAACAATTTCTTAATGTTCGGTTTCGTTCAAATTTGAAATCGTCCTATCTACAGTTATTGATCCCCCGTTTACTTATATTATATCTTTATTTGTGCCCTAAAGAGATAAACTATAATCTTGAGCTATAAAAATTCCGAGCTCAAAGGCCCGTTCAGAGTCGACTGCAATTCCAGTCATGCGAAAAGTGGTATTATCATAACACTTAAAATATTTTCACAAAATCTCACTTGATTCTTTTTTTTAACTCGAATGTCTCAAAAGTCTCCCGAATTCCTGTAAATACGACCACGAATGTTGGTACAGAATGGCGCAGTACTTTCCCGTATTAGTTTTCTATTTCCTTGGGTCTTCGCTAGCTGTTCGGAATTGCCACAAATTCTTTCTTGCCAGCTGTCATCTATCACAGCCAAAGTACGTTTTTTTGTCATTTTCTTAATTTTTCAGTTTCCTATTGGTAAAACGGAAACATTAATTTTAGAATATTAAAGAACACAAAAACCTAGTCATAAATGGCAATTTTCTTTTAAAAATTAAGTGCCGTTTAAAGAAAATGGCATTATCGCGCTACTAAAAATACGAAATTTGAAGCTCATTTTCACAGAAAATTTTTGAGTTTTACTTTATTTGAGTTATTTGAAGCACTTACACTCAGAAATATAATAATGTTTACAAATTGCGGATAATGTGCATATGAAAGATGTGAGAGATCTTTCAAAAATTTTACATTTATATAATTTTTGAAACAACAAAAAAAAACTCAAAATAAACTTTACGTCTTATTAAAGAGTGTAATTATTACTATCCGTTACAAAAGTTTCAAGAAAAAATTTGCAGCCATATAAGAGAAAATTGCGTTTGAGCATTTCTGAAAATGCCGAAATTTGAGCTACTTTTCACAGAAAACGGTTGTGTTTTTGAGAAACTTTACTTGGCATTATTTAAAGCATATATACTCGTAAATAAATTGATGTGAAAAAATCGCCGGTAATGTAAATATTAACGACGTGAGAGACAAGTAAAAAATTTTAAATTTTTGTAATTTTTGAAAAAACCAACCGGTAGAGCATTATGGCTTTTATGTCATCTGATAGAGCACATTTACCATGATCCCTACTAAAAGTTTAATGAAAAAATTTGGAGCCGTTTTTGAGAAAATCTTGTTTTTGTAATTTTTTAAAATTGCACATATTGCACACAATATTGCGCGTAAAATACTAAAATTTTCAAAAAAATGTAGATGACCTTAAAGAAACAACTGACTATGAAGAAAAAAATTATTTGAAGGAATAATCTCTATCTTCAATTTTGTAGTTCCAGAAAGACGCCGTAAAAATGTTAAACTTTTGCAATTTTCAAAAATTCAGTTATCCGTGAAAATCGGACCTATGCCATATAAATAAGTGTATTTTACTCTATTCATACAAGAAATTTAAAGAAAAAAAATTGGAGCCGTTTTCGAGAAAAATTTAAAAATCCCCGGGGGCTTCATATAAAGTACCCCCAAATTTTGAAAAATCTTTTTCCAAATCTCAGAGCTTCGACTAAAAGGGATCGACCGGGGAATATTCATTTTGGAAGAAATCGTAAGTATTGTTTAGGCGCTAGCAGTGTTCACAGACGGACAGACGGACGGACGGACAGACAGACAGACAGACGGACGGACGTTTTCCTTTCAATTGGTTTTGCGGTATCAAGGACCCACAAAAGAGGGTTTCTGGCTACAGCACGTGTTAGGGGATTTTTTCTTAATTTATCAACTGGTTTTATCCACTTTTTTCCTTTTCACGGTCCGGCAATTAATTTTTTTCCGCCGATAATTGGCCATTTTTTCGCGCAGCATTACATAACTTTCCCTGTTCTACGTATATCACTCCGTATATACGTACGTATACAGGTAAGTAAAAAATGTCCACGTTCATAAAAAAAAACGTTAACAGATTCGAAAGATAGCTTCATGTTAACGCTGAAGATCCAATTGATGTCCTAAATTTACTCACTATGGAACGACAAATGTTTCGCAACATCCGGGTGTGTGCTATCGGTACATGGAATGTAACGCACGGACGGTAGGCGGGAAGTCTCGGTCGCAATACCACTGATAACGACGCACTGATCCTCCACCACATCCGTTTCGAACTGCCGCCACTAGAGTACTAAAAGTTCCCCTTATGATCAAAGTGATGAGAAAAACAGATCAAATTCCGCCCAACGCTTGGCAAATTCCAGCGGTTTTCGACAAAAGCGTTTTCTTCCCGCAAACTGAGACATTTTTGCTCTTAATTGAAATACCTTCTCCCAATATCACATCCGTAGGTTCAAATGCGACTAAAAGTGTCTTCAGAAACTGAAATAAGGTATCGGTGAGAGTAAGAGGCATAGGAGAAGATCTGTAGCGTTGTAGATGTGGCAAAGGGAATTGTGCGGAAAGACTTTCTGATCTAACAACCGGCTTAGCGACGGGCGTTTGCGAAACAGAGGTACCGAGAGAAGTACGGAGGGGTGGCCGCAAATGTTTGTAAGATCTGCTTCTTAGTGAGCAACGGCAGGCCGAATGCGTTAGCGCAATGGACAACTTGTCATGTGCGGCGACTCGGACAGGGAAGTCTTGGCTGATTTTCGATGCATACTACAGAGTTGGGTTTTTTTCAGCCGTCGTCTGGAGGAGTGGCCGGCTTCTCTGATTGGTAGTTTATAGTGATTTTTTCAATACAAGACGAATGCCCGAGAAGTACACTAACAAACGAGCTACGGACCACGAGCCTTCTTCGTCATCCTTGCCACCGCCCCTCCCCTTACACAAACATTTACACTTTCATATACTACCCTGCCACACGTGTCGGAAGACCAGTCCAGAGCTTAGGTCAGGGGCGGTGTCCCACTAACTTAGATACCGTAGACACTCAATTCACACAATTAGAGTGTTTTTTATTCTGTGTTAATATAACTTTTTGAACAAATATGTTCATTTATTTTGTAAGTAATAAACAATTTACATGCTTTTGCAATGCAAATTGTTGCCTAGAAAGCATTTTTTCAAACCAAATTTTGAATGCTTATTGCTCAGCCATTCGGAATATCCAAGTAGTTCATTAGACAAATATGCTAAAAAATTATCTTCAGAGCATACTTTCGAAATTTCGAAATTTCCTCCCCGGGATTGCTGTATATGGAAGAGTAGAAGATAGAAGAAAGAGAAGAAGATAACTCCTCGCTTCATTAGTTTCTTCGTGTATAACCATGTGCTCTAGAGGGATACCGTATTAGCCAACTTCTTTGATAAAACTGTATTGGAGCCTCACCATTGTACAGTGATTTCGTATATAAAGTAAGAAACCTTTGATGCGAAGCAAAAACAAAATAGATGAAATTATTTTCATTCAAAGTAGAAGGGTAACCGATGGCAGAACCAATAAGGGTTGTATTAATGAAGTCCGTTCAATAAGTCTTACGAATTTATTCAAGTACTTATTACAATATTATTTCAGTACATAAAGTTTTTCTATTATAAACAGTATTACGAAAATAACTTGGCTTTTTGGGTACTTAACTATTACATAAAGAGGAACTCTCACATGAAATTGACACACGTTAGTCAGCAATAATGGAAAGATGAAGTAGGAATTATGTTAGTGGCACATGACCGTAAAAATATCGAAAAAATCTTTTAAGGAAACGTAATTCCAAAGTAGATTATTTAATTATACTTCTACACAAATACAAAAGTTTCTTTCTCGAGAAATAACGTCTGACTGAAAACCACTTCATAATCTAAATTCTAGGTACACTGTGACATATTGGGACTCAATTTGCTTTTGATTTCGCGTGCATGCGTTCACAGGATTTTTGTCATGGTAGGAATTTTCGTTATCTCATTTTCTGTTCGGTTCTTCCTCGCCTCGTGCAACTTATCTGCAAGATAATTTGACAAGGTCAAGAATAATAACGAAATCGTTTATTCTTTTCACGTGCAAAAGTACAAGAAGAAGAGCAGAAAATTCCTTCAGGCGAATCTTGGTTTAAGTTTGTCTTGATCATGTGTTTTTTATTACTTACACACCAATTATTGCGTTGCCTCATTATTTACAATAATGACAGTGAAAAACAGTATTTATTATTACTATTTATTAAAACAGTTATTATTATTATTTATTGTTTCTGCTCTATAGAAAAATGGCATCCAGGAGAAAATTTGCGCCTACCCATTCTCGCATAACATCACCTGATGTTAAAGACAGTCGTATCGACAACATGAATTGTACACACAATTATCTACACAGGATGTAACTAAGTTGATAAATGCTCTCGTAACCGAAGACGCATCAATAAAAATGATAACATCTCAAAAAGAAACACTCACTCAAATATTTGAATGGTACTTTTCAACAATATCTCGTGGAGTGTAGGACATGCTTCACGACTAGCTGCCATTGAGTTGTGTTGTTGCACGAGGTAGTCTCTTCCTCTGTGCAACACCGTCGCTGCCTGCTCGGTGCAACATCATTGCATAACCGTAGCTTACTTGGCGCATCGGGTGTACGAACCTACAGAGCATATTGTTCATACAGCGTCACAGGCTGAAAGCCTGTCTGATGAGTCCTGAACTACCCTAGCGCAGAGGCGCAAAGGATGAGCAGTTAGGGTAGCAAAAGCGTTCCGTCCTAGTTCAGGACTCATCAGACAGGTTTTCAGCCTGTGACGCTGTATGAATATCTCGTGAAGCTTACTAATTTCTTCTACTGACACCTCCAGAATATGATTCATGTTTTATTTGCACTGGGACACATTCTCAATATTGCTTCAATTAACGCAATCTTCAGCCGGAGACATACTAGAACAATTAAACTTTGTTTTATTCTGAAGTGGGTACATAGTTTTCGTTGATTGGATCCTCTCCATGTGAGATTCTACCTATGTTCAAGGTTCCTATGTGCATTCATTGAATGGGATTTCCTAGGGATCGAATCTTGACGGTCGCAATGGTGAGTTTCGAAACTAGCTACATAGCTGGGTCGAATTCAACAGCCGACCAGGGGAGAATTCGAGTTCGCATGCGATTTTTTCTTCTTCATTCTTGTCACTTGCTTACATACATTTACATGCACTACACGACTACACAAGTCGGGAAAACTCTGGAGCATACAGGTTATCCCGGTAGGGCAGTGTTGTGTCGAGGAAGGGACATTTCTAACCTTTAACATGAAAAACGTGTGCGGAGTGGGTTGGAGGCAAACCTGTCCAAAGCAAAATATTCTTTTAACAAATGCATAACATGTCCAAACTACATAAACGTTCATTTAAATAAATGCCTAGAGTAAACAATGTCCATTTTATTGTAAGTCCATCAAATTTATTTCAAAAAGGTCTACAGTACAAAAATGCCCAACAATCAGTTTCTTCCTGTTGAGCTTCTCGCTGAAAATTAAGTTTTATATTGTGGTGGCACACAGTTTTCGGGATTAATCACGTACAAAATTGTAGTCGGGTTTTGTTGAATTATCTTGAAAATACGCAACATTAAAGGTTAAGTTGGAAAGGCGTCCCTCTGCCCCCAGGGACCTCTGAAGTGACCGCCACCACGACCGGCGCCAGCCCCGCTACCCTTTTCTCTATTTTGTGTATGTGCCGTCGGCGCTGATCTCTCTCCATCTTCTCTCCCCCCCATCCACCCACCCACCTGTCAGGGCGTGTACGATATTGCGAAGGAGGGAACCTGGCTGCAACAGCCATATTCTTACTGCAAATTAAATAAACAAATTCACCCGTGTGAACTTGACATGCAGCTGCGAGTTCGCCTTTTGCATCAATATTTCGGGGAATATTAAATTTGTGTTTTTGATCTTAAACGTGTGTGTCTTCATTGTTGCAAACGCACTTCCTTCACAGCACCGAGACGGGCATCCAAGCATCCCCTGAGTTAGCCAGCAACCACCCACAATTAATTCATTTTAGACACATATAGCGTTCAATATTTTCTATTCTTTTTAGGTTGCTTATACAGAGTGGCCCATTTAACTTTACAAATCAATATAACTCGAAAAATACACGACGTACAAAAAAATGTCAAAGGCAAAGGTATATTTTTTAGTATAGAATCCGAATCTGCAATAAAAAGTGAGGGTTCCCATTTAAGATTTCAAAGTTGGCTCCAGCCTCATCAATTCAATATCTTATAGTTTTGAAATAAATGTCAAGAATTTATTGTTGTTGGTAATCGTATTGAAGCTGTTTTTCTACTCTTTCTGCAGACTGCATTTCTTAAATGGAACTTTTAGCCAAACGCGTTACAAAACACATTTGAATGTAGAGACCATGGGCAGGTAGGATTTTGATGAATGGTTGTGTAAGACAGTGTCAACCTACACTCGTTTCTTTGAAACTCGATAACGGCAAAGATAATTTTTTCAGACTTGTTTTGACGATTTCTAATGTTGCCACTCCAAACCAGACGTGGCTTTTCAGTCGCTTATCATAATTATGACGTTCTCACTTCTGATAGTAATTGTCATTGATTGAACTTAGAAGACTTACTTGCACGCTTGAATTAGGCGAACATTTTTTTCAATCTCAGAGAACTTCGTGATTAAATTGTTCTTTGCATTTTGCGATTTAGGGGAGAATGGGGTGGCCCCGATCAGGTCTGTAACGACAGTAGAGTGCACTCTAGCAAAGTCTGGTGAATGCTATGTTCTTCCCAATTAAGCAATAAATTAACTACATGCTAAAGCCAAAGCAAAGGCGTGAGCCAAAGCCGGCATAGCTTCGTGGGGTACGAATGGTTTCAAAAGTTTTCCAAAACACCCACTTTCTGTCCTTGGATAGCACAGACAGCCATGTTGCTGTTTTCGTGCACTTTCCAAGCTGATGAGACGAATTGAAGTCGAAACAGAATCTGGAAAAGATGACATAGGCGTAAGCCAAAGAATATGTTTTTTGGCTCACGCCTTCTTTTTTTATTGTGAGTCAATTTACATTTATGTGGAAGATATTTTAAAAATTTGTATACTACTAATTTCATAAAGATGCTTATTTTTGCCTTTAAATTAAACGTGAGACAGAAACACTTGTAATTTAGATTTTTCTTTAATGTCTGGAGTCTCTTGGAGACGTGGCATCATCGTCAGTTTATTGCAATGAAACGAATCAAACATGCGTATAGAATTTGACGTAAATATGTTGAGGGCTTTCGCATACTCCTTTTAAATAGTTAGGAATTTGTATTATTTGACAGTAAAAAATACCATCTTATACTTCTTTCTTAACAAAGACGCAGAGTAAATGAATCACGTTTTATCAGCAAGACAGAATTTCTCTGAAAATATATAATGTAATGGTACAGAATAAATTCCAACTGCGAATAAAAGAATATTTTCACGAAACACGACAAAGGACCGGTGGTGGCGCCAAGATTCTGTCCGAACTCTCGCTGGCCACCTCCCATTAGACACGCGCAGATGTCCGTGACGCTAGGGGCTGCGCTGTCCCTGACGGTGCTTTCTCGTGGCCCCCCTCGCCCACCTCCTCCCTTGAGATTCTCAGGTTCTTTCCCGGACCATTAATTACTACCTCTGTTTGACACACGAATGTAGTGAGAGGGAACGAATGGAAACTTCTCGCTCAGTTCTCGGTTCAAAAACCTCCAATCATTGGACAAAATTATTTTGCGGCGCACTAACCTTTCGCCAATAGCTACCAAGCTTTAAAATAATTCTGGAAAATTCTAGAACATTTTGGGTGAATTTGTTGGGGGAAGAGAGGCTGGAAAGACATCGTGAGCACGGCGCCAAAAAAGAACGTACGAGGCAGTCAAGAAGGGAGGTCGTGTTCGCCGCGGCATCGTGATTCGTGGCGCCGGCAAGATAAATTTTTTCTAAGTCTTGATTTGTAAGAGAAAGCTAGTTCGTTAGGGGGGAATATGTGCCCGGCCTACAAATATCAGTTGGACGTGAATTTCAGATGCCTATTTTTAGTCAGGATAGCGGAGAGAAAGTGCTTTATGCGAAACTCGTGCCTGAACGCATTATACTGGAGTGATAAGATCATTTATGGACTTGTAGCGATCTTCAGAGTACGGAGTGAGGGTTGCTTCCGGGACGCGAGGACTGAAAGTACAGAAGACATTGTGTCAGGCGCGTGAACATTATCTGCTGGCGATTAGCTGTGAGTGAGCTGCGCTGTGCCTCTGCCGGTCCACCCCGTCACAGCGACACCTGGTCGAGCCGCCTTCGCCGGCCCGCTTTTGTCTCCTGCCCCTCCCCTCCGGGCAGTACACAGCGCGCGGCACCCGAGACCACTGCATCTGGGAGAAGTGGTCGTTCAACCCGCTGGCTGGTTTCGTAAGTTAATTCGTTGCTGCTGTTTTGCGCCCTTCAGGCGCCTCCATGATCAAAAGGAACGAACTCTTGGAAAGAGGAATTAGCACTGCCTTTTGATCAGACGGAGAAACTAAGATTCTCGGCCGCGCTTGGCCGTCAAGAGAGAATCGGCGTAAATTTATGTTAAATTTTGTATCAGTGTTATTTTTCTTTGTGTGAGTAATTTTGGAATTGGGGAGAAGGAGAGCATGCTCGCCGATTCTAGTGTTATTGCCATGACCCCATTACTGAATAAATGCCACTTATTTTGTTAACCTGATTACAAGACTTTCATTTTCACCGAACAATGGCTTCCACCATCATTAAAACACCTTTCTACCTCCTGAGTTAATCGGCAGCTAAGTCGTCTGACGTCCCAGCACAACGACCCTGCTGTCGCAATAATAAATTTATATTTCCTATGGAAATGAGAATGAGCAGTACACAAAATAAATGAAATAAATTTAGTTTTGCTTATCCATTTACAAACAATTTTTTACATTCATCATTACAGAGTTCACTATGCAGGTCAAAAAGAAAGTGTACAATAGCGTACACTATTGAAAAAGAACAAAAGAGGACATCTAAATTGGCATCGAATTGGTAACTTAACCGAAACCCTCCCAAATGTATTACCAAAACCTATATCCTGCAACACCCCATGCATCCCATGCCTCTCCCCTCTACCTATCACTTACTCCCCTCACAAGGGCAGAGCATAACTCCTTTTTTCCTTGCCTTGAAGTTCTACTGAACCCCTCCTAACCTGGAAAGCCCAAATCCATTCGCGCCTAAGCCTAGCCTATTCCTGCCATTGCCAACTCTATCCTTTTATTGATAGAAAGTCATCCCTCAACCGAAGGACCACCTCTAAAAGTCGCTAGTCTTCTCTGCAATCACATACGCAGAATCGAAATGGTTTGGTGCAGCCCCCACAACAACCAAACACTTCCAAACCCTACTATATAAGTCCTCTATATAGTCCTCTGCTCCGATTTGGATGTCTCACGGTATATTTCATATGCGCAAATTCCCAAAGACACCGAAATTCTCTTACCTTCTACATCTTCCGCCTCTCTGAGAGATTTTTCAACAAGCTTAATCTCTTTCTAGCCCCTGTTTTCTTTATAAAAATCCACTAACCCTCATCTTTACCGCAATTTTTCTAGATTCCCCAAAGATAAATGCTGCCGTCCGTAACTCCTTTTCTATCTTCTCCACATCCGAAAGTCCCTTTAATCCCACTTATTTCACAAATCACCAGCTAAAAGTCTTAAGCGTTTCTCCATAATTTCCTTCCCATCGAGGAGCCCAGTGGCGACATCCTCTTATTTTTTTATTAATTTGTACATCTGTACTGAATGGTATCACATCAGTACTATAAAGTGGCTGTACCATATATGACAAATATTTAATGAAAAAATTGAAAAAGAACTGAAGGGTTTTTTACAAAAACCAAACCAGTCCAAATTCAATATTTTTTGAGGAGGCACAAAAACTGCCCAGTGAATAGTGGTAAATTGATGCTTTTTATATTTAGATGCTTTTGTGTTTGAGAATAGTGCTTTTTGTGTTAGAATAGAGTTTTGAGGATTTTGTTTTAGATAATTTGGTACTCGACTTACAAATAAATATGAAAAGTATTCTGGACTTGTGTGGTTATTGCAGAATTAATATTTGAAATCTTTTACAAAAAAGTTTATTGTCAATAAAATTATAACAAAAAATTGGTAGTGAAATATGACATATTGGAAGAAATACACAAATTATAAAAATAATATTATTCAGTTACAAAGTTCAGTCGCCTTGTTGAAATTTTGAAAATCATTACTATTCATCACATCCATCACTATAGTCATCTTCTATTTCAATATTCTGTAGATTATCAATATGCTGTCGAATTCCGTGAGACTCTTCAGCAGAGCCATAAAAATATCGTTGATGTGGTTGTGTAAGGTACTGAATAAGAATATGAGGGTCTTGAATTTTTACTGGGCTGAAGCCGGGGTTCCTGTCATAGAGATTTTCAAGGACGAGAGAATTGTTAGGTTTGTGGGAGTTTTTCCCCCCAACAATATAATTTCTCCATGGACCACTGTAAGACTTTTTCAACGTAATGCATGTTTATTTTTCATATATCTCAATCATTCTGTTCCAGTTTAAGTCGGGGCTTTGGGCTTAAACAAACACAGCTTCAAGTAGCTCCTCTCATATTTTAAAATCGATAGAAAGCATGATTAAAAGGCTCGGAAAGTTTCCATCAAGAACGAAACAACATAAATACACACTGTGAATGTAGGATGAGAGAAATATTTCATAAACGTCAAATTCAAGAAATGAACGAAGTTTGTTGGTATTGCATTGACTTAAAACGTATACAATGCTATCAACTATGTTGCAAGATCGGCTCAACAGTATTGCAATTTTACCCTTTTATAGCGATATGACCGACAAAATCGATTAGCAATAACTGTTAAATGAGTTTATATAAAAAATGCAAAGCGTGGCACTGCGTTTTCATTGCAAAAATGAACTCAATTGTAGTTACATTAAATAAATGTAATAACAACTTGATGAGAAAAGTATGAAAAAATCTGTTGTATTTATCCCTTCATATTCATTTTCGAAAGGTGGTGAAGGGGGAGGAGGACCCCTACCCGGGTCAACTTCCAACTCGAACTTAACACCAATCGCCGGCCCTGAGCATAAATACCTATTTTGCTCACAATGACCGGTATTGTGCCTTCCCAAAGTATTGACGTTTCTTTTTGGGGACACCGGTACGTATATGGAGCCATCAAGACTTTTGTGTTGCGCGAGGCCACTTCTCAAGATTCGAGCGACATTGGAGAAGAGGCGATGGCCGATAAGGCTGCAGACTTCGGTCGAAGACACGCGGTCATTGAGTCATATCACGAGGGTTTCCCTCCGCTATACCTCTAGCGTCAGCTGCACAAGCGAACAAGTGAATGAATATATGTCATCAAGATAAGAATCATTAGCAGCAGCTGGATGACATGCAATGATTCAGAGATAGCTATTGTACGTGAAAGTGCAGTTTTACACATAGTGTACTTCCCTATGCCTCTGACAAATCATGTCACCCCACACCTACATTTCATTATTTATGCTCTTCTTTCACGTTCACATTATTTACAGAATCTTGCTGATGATGTTTCTCATGAAAATGCCACAAGTGACATGCGAGAGGAGATCGTGTTAGATAGTGACTAAGAGCCGGAAGTGGGGCTGCACTTATATATTGAATTTTAGATACGATTGAAGTTCTAATCTAATCTTCGACAAAACGTTATATTGATGACCGTCAAAGTGGGCCTCTAAAAGTCATCGATATGTTTGATTAACTACATATTGAAGTGAACAGTACAAGTGATTATTGTACATGATCTTTCAGAAATGTGAGGAAACAATTTTTCTATTTTGTAGCACCGACTTTTAGTGTGCAGAAACTAAGATTTTTCTATTTTGTAACAGCGACTTTTTTCAATTCATTAGGTTGTTTTTCCAAAACGATACTTCCTTATGAAGGATCACGAGTGTAAATTAAACCAGTGGAAGGCTCTATGTCCCCATCGTATTTCTCTTCAAGCTGAATGGCTGCGCCAGATGTTATGCAGGTTCTACTGCCAAGAGGTTAGCAAACAAATTTCACACTTACTTTTGAAAGTGAGCACTCGTGTATGACCATTACGGTCCTCACAATAGATTTGCCGAATAGTTTTCTTGGTCTTGAAGAATAGACGGAGGGTGACAAGCGTTCAGCATACAGAGCAACATATCGACTCAAAGCGGAGAGAGAAGGAAGACTTAATTAGCTGCGGCGGACTTCTGCCAAGGCGAATTAGGCAGCTGCCCAGGGCGCAGTATCAGAGTGGAACTCCTGCTTTAGATCGAAAAAATTCATATTGTGGACACAGGACGCGGATAATGTTGTGTGGTTCCAGTTTTCTATCATCGCTTTCCCTTCGACTTACCGTATATTTATCTGGTAAATTATTCGTGATCATCTGGTTTAGAAGATTCTGAATTGATTCACGGGATATTGGATGACTTGGTATGGGAGGTTGTAGGTAATCATAGGTGGGTAAATGTTGGCGAAAGTAACGTGCTGAATAAACTTAAAAATTTTTAATTACATAATCATTGATTCACGGGATTTGAATTACATAGTGATTAGAAGCCTGCTTAAGAAAAATGAACCAAGTACAAAACCTCATATTTTTCACTGGAAAACATAGTTTTTATAATAATGCACTTTGCAATCTATTCACAAAGGTTTATTCACAACGCGGTTATAACTTTTACCATATTTCATCAGTGCATTTACAAGTTGATCATACGTCACACGTGTGCGTCACAGGTGTTATGTCACACTTCACACTTGTCATACGTTACACATTCCTCATGAAGTAGCGTCATTCAAATACGTACTCGATTTGCGAGCAACTCTCCACGTACACCTGATCGTCGTTTCAACGTATTATTACCCATCGAAACATTGTCGATGCATTACTTCTCATCGAAACATTGAGACAGTTAAAAATGATAGCGGCGATCGCTTCTGCGACACTGTGTATCACAGTGTCGGCCTCAAAGAACTCGGGCTCCCACATCATGCCGGATGACATCTTAAATTAAGACACGGCAGTTTCGTCATTGTCCCGCAAAATCAGGTTTTCAAGAACTACTCTTTGAATTCCGGAAACAAGTAAACATGAATGAAACTATTGGTATTCGATGCAATAAAAGCATCCTGACGCAAAGTGTCGGACGACTATCGGGAATCGGCGGTAGTGACGTCAATGTACGATCTCGATATAATATCGCATACTTATCCCACCAATTCCCTCTTGAGGTCCGGCTCGTCTCAAGTATACAATTTTTCACATAACAGCAGTTTAATTCTTGAGAATGAGATAAAAATGATAACTAGGTTAAACTAATGGTTCTAAAACAGCTCGTACTTTCTTGCAATATTGTTAACAGCTGTGTAATATAGTATGACAATTTCTATTATACACTTCAATTACCATTTGAAAAATTCTTAAACAAACGAATCGTGAAAAATACAAATATTTTTTTAAAAATTCGAACGTTTAAACGAAAACAGCTTTATGCCATTGAATTCATTGTTTCCACGTTCTACATACTTCTACCAACGATGCGCGTTTCTTATTTTAGCCGTAAATAAAATAATTAGTTTATACTAACACGAACGAACTGCGGCCTTCATTATCGCCTTATCATCAGTGAGGTGTTAAAACAATGTTTTGCAACATGCAACAATGATGGCTAATTCGTATGTGATACAACATTTTGCAAATTAGCATTGTTGATATCCCTGGCAAGAAAATGAAAATAGATACAAAAATATAATAATTAAATATATTGTTACATATTCATCAAATTACTATGTTTTTACACACATTACTCTTCGTTCTCACATCTTATAACGCAAACCGAAATTATCCATTCGTTTTTACATTTATCTCAATTAAAGGTCGCAATTTAAAATAGGTTTTAAATAAAAAATAAATTTGTTATAAAAGATTAATTTGCGAACGTATAAAAAACCTCGAATGTATGAAACAAAGAAATATGAAATAATGTACAAATTCTAACTTACGAAGCATCCTGCTGGAATTACCTCTAATACGTTGACGAAGCGCAGTCAATTGGGAGCGGGCTATTAGGTTTGTCACGAAATTATAGAAAAACTACTCATATTTCGAAAAATTCAACATGATCTTATTTGAAGATCTGTTTTTTATGAACACATTTCATTAAGAAAAATTGTATCTTTACAATTGAAGTTGTAGGAAAACGCTGAAAATATTTTAATCGTCTCCTGTATAATTTCAGTAGCATACCTTTCCTTTGCGGCTCTCACATGCAACCAGTCTTTATAAGTGAGGTCTCTAAAGAAAGGAAATTTTACGGAGACGTGACGACATGCACTTTGAAAATATGAAGGATTTGTTTAAAAACGCATTTAAATATTCATGTCAAATGCAATCCGCATTACTTGACCATGTTTTCGAATCTATATCGTTAAATAACTCCCAAGCAAAGCACTCTAGAGCCTTAAAAACTAAAATATTGAGTCCAAAGGCCTCAAACAGACGTTTTTCACACCATAATCTACAAAATGAGAGATTCTTGGACATTCAATTAAACTTTGGGTTTTGCGCTTCAATATTACCATTGCCGCCTAAATATTTCAGCCCTTGTTGCTGGCAGACATTTTTAGTCGACACGCTTAGAAGGCTTAGATTCCTCCATCTTATATTTATACTTTCTGGTTTGTGCATTCTGACGAGGTTTATTTGCATAATCATTAATTCAAGATTTGCTCTCCTGCAACAACTGGAAGTACTATTATAGCTGCTTGAAGATTGTTTCTTATGCATGCAGTGAAACCATTAACTTAAAGTTTTGCCATGGTCTATAAGTGCTGTATACCTAATTGTGAAGGGATGTGGGTGTACGGTGAAGAATGAAAACTGTGTTTGTGTTTTACCTGTACCAGCATTTTCGTTATTGGTAGTGATTCGATGAAATTTTCAAGTCAGCGGGTTCAGACACATAGCTTTCTGAAAAGTAAAAAACTAAAATGTTTTGTGACTATTACGAAAATCTAAAAGCTAACTGTCAAAGAATATTGAATAATTACTTCAAATGTGTTTAAGGAAGTGTTGTGAATTGTTCCAAGAAAACTCTCCATCAGACTGAATAAATATTTATTGAAAATTTCTTTTAAACATGAATTACATTGTTTTTTATTTTTATTTGATATTGTGTTAGTACATTGCAAGTTATCTTTATTCCTTTTTAAACAAATAAACACGTTTCGTTAACAACTTTCCCCCCTTAAAATGGAAATAGAAGGATAGGGATGGGTATGGGGTTCTCACACGGGGACACGGAAGTAGTAGGGGAAAACTTGTGCTATGGCACAAAACAAAGAACGAACTTTTTAAATTAGCTAAAGTAAAATAGCTTGAAATAAATGAAAAACAAAAATCAAAAGGCGCTATCCTCCAATACTTTGTGAATAAATTTAAAAAAGCAACTGAATTAAAAATTTTAGAAAGAATACTGCATGCCAATCGAAAACTACCAACGATCGCAGTCCAAACGCACGATTTAAATGTTGGAGGTATCTGGAAGAATGTACATCCAACGCCCGGCTGCAAACTCATAATGTAAATATACACCATTTGATATTAAACTCATGGTGACGGTTCATTAAGATATTCAATACGCAAACACCGTTTGAGCAATATTCCCAAGTAATCGAAGTGAAGTCTAAGCCTACTAAATTGTTTCTAATGGTAACAAATGGTATTTGGTACTCAAAGGTGAAAATATTAGTTTGATTTTTTGGGGGGACTCGGAATTGCTTTTCTGAGTAACAGCGCAGAAAATAATCCGAGCGACTGCCGGAGCAGTATCCTAACTTACGGGCCAGGGACCGCGCGCGATCTTTCTTTCCCCTTTCTTGCCCTACCCCTTACTCTGACACACGCTATCACACATGCCGGGAGGCCGATCGGAGCTCGTCCCGCCTTAGATGGTGCCCCGCTGGTGGAGATACCTGGTTGGGGAAACGCCCCTTAGCCGACGAAGATCAGCGCCAGATCTCGGGAGGGAAGATCTCCGCCACCTCCCGACGAAAAACATGACTTCACTTGCGGGACTAATGACCTTAGCAGTTGACGCGCCTGGAATCATTAACAATCGATCAATCATCGAAGGGCATCATGGAGCATTCAAATAACTGTCGAGTCGTGTCATCCCGTTCCTCCAAATATGATGTCCTCGTTCTCAGAGAGGAGAGGTTGGTTTCCCTCGTGTGGACGGCCGTTTCTTTCGTCACGATGGAATCAAGGGGATCTGAAACAAATAAAAAATAACAAAAATGTTTTAAAAAATTAAAACAGTATGACAGTAATGAGTGGAACATAAAATGGAAAAATGCTGTAAGACAAGCCCTGAAATATAAACACAGAGAAAAGGAAAACATTGAAAGACCCAGAAAAAAGAAATGAGGCTCGAACAAGCAGCGTACTTCATTCGTAAAGCAAAATACTGATGTTATTTATTTTATTATTGCGATAATTATTACTGTAAGTCACTTCAACTTCATTAATCCTCTCCTATATAATTTCAGTAGTATAAATGAGAGTTGCGGCACGCATCCCATCTTTATAAATAAGTTCTCTAAAGAAAGAGAATTTCACGGAAACTTGACGAATTGCACTTTAATTTTTAAAATATAAAGGATTTGTTGAAAAGAAATGCATCTAAATATTCATATCAAATGCAACCCGCAACCCGGGCAGCTGTTGAAATCTATAATATCTATAATATATAGTTATATAACTCCAAAACGAAGAGTTCTATGACCATAAAATCTTGACTTTTGAGGTCAAAGGCCTTACACCATAATCTACAGGATAAGATATTCTGGGACATTCTTTTATATTTTTGCTGATTCGGCGTTTCTCGATTCTACCCCCACCTGTTCAGAGACGTGCAGAATCTGCAACTCTTAAGTGAAAGTAAACTAATTACAGTCGACTCTGATTATAGTGAACTCGGACAGTAGTGAACCCTCCGTTATAGTGAACTTAAGTAACTTGTCCCGTTTCACTTACATTACAAATAAGCATAAGAAAATTCTATTATAATGAACCTGAACCTCAGCTATAGTGAATGTAGGAAATAAGTCTTGGAAAATTAATTGAATCTCGTATGTTATTATTAGACCTAGGACCTAGGACCTTAGACTTAGGACAAATGCCGATTTTTTTTCTTTCGAATGTTGTGTTGCAGATGTTTACGAATCATGAAAAATATATCTACTAAAAGCATCTAATAGTGTCTAAATTGACCTAAAGGTCGGTTGAATGTCTATTTTAATGTTTTTGTTTCCTAAAAACTGCCTAAAATAAGTAATTTTCAAGAATTATCATATTTTAATTCAATTTTTTTTTAAATTTGTTATACGTAAACGCAAATACTTCCTCGAAACGCAAAAGTTATCTGATCGAATACGCAATTGACTACGCACCGAAATCTCTCACCCAACACACCTAACACAAGGAGCTCTGCAAGTCAACTTAAAAAGGATGTTTCGCCCTCGTCTCCGATCAGCACACACTTCTTATACTGCGATTTTTGTAGGAAGAGCTCTCAAGATAACTCAAATCCCATCTTCGCGATGGAATATGTCACGGCATTTCGTATCATTCACAGTCGTTCCGCTAGATTTCGCACGATCGCGACCGTATGAAGCAGTGCTTGCGATCATGCGACTTCTACCGGCAAGACCGAGAAAAGACGCGAAATGCCGTGACATATTCCATCGCAAAGATGGGATTTGAGTTATCTTGAGAGCTCTTCCTACTTATACTGCACTTCTTATACTGCGATTTTTGTAGGAAGAGCTCTCAAGATAACTCAAATCCCATCTTCGCGATGGAATATGTCACGGCATTTCGTATCATTCACAGTCGTTCCGCTAGATTTCGCACGATCGCGACCGTATGAAGCAGTGCTTGCGATCATGCGACTTCTACCGGCAAGACCGAGAAAAGACGCGAAATGCCGTGACATATTCCATCGCAAAGATGGGATTTGAGTTATCTTGAGAGCTCTTCCTACAAAAATCGCAGTATAGGCAATTGTACCCATATCCTGGTGCAGCTGCGCTTTTGGCTGGTTCAGGCTGTAGCTTCATAACAGTCGCCTTGTACAAAATTAGTTACGTGCATTTCAGAGACTTGAAATGCACGTGGTGATAGTTGCGACAGCGGGGCGCGTGCTGAAAGGAAGCCTCGCAGAACAAAGGTCTATATATTTGGGCAACGAGGAAACCTGCGCCCGCGCTGGGCTGGGGCAGCAAACCCAGCGGAGCCACCGGACGTGCGTTGCCACGGTGGCAGGCTTGTGAACCCCGTCGACACGCTGGTCCGAGAATTGCGGCTGGCGGAAGCGGCGATATGACACAATTCCTAGCCGGGCCAGAAGATATTTAGGCACGCCCCGGACGAAACTCCTTCTGTTTCTTGGGCTCGTCCGTAGGACGTCGTGTGTGGGGTGCACGGTTCGTGGCACGTCGATGTGCAGGCTACGGCGGCAAGGGAATGAAGCCGGCGCGCATGCATCGTGACGTGAGGCAAGCGGTCGTGGTGACCGGTAAAGTTCCTTCTAGTTACGGTTGGTTATTCCATCCATCGTAAATTTTAGGGATTTCAGGTGTCGTTGCGCATTGTGAATAAGTATTCAATATTTTACAACCGTTCACGTCTGTGTATTCTTGTAACGGCCCCGGCCATGACGCCACAAGGCTTATCGCCGCGGCGCGTCGTCTGTAATCCAGGCGAGGAAAGGCAGCTTAGGCAAAATCCTACTGTCGGAGAGGCGAAGCTTACTTAATGCGATCCAATGGTTAAATGAGTCGAGTGGTACAAGTTTTGTTTTGAGGGGAGGAGCGAAAAAGTTATTAAAGTGCGCATACGAAATGTGACTAAATTTATGTTTGCACCTATAAATCTGTGTCAGTGAAAAGTTCATTTTCAGCTTTCAAAATTATTTTTAACCGATAAAAATCACACCCTTCCTGTGGGAATTTTTTAGAAAATATTGTTTATATACTATACTGATAATTACGAAAGTGAATAAAATAATTTCCTTGTAGGTCTCTCTCATAAATGTCAAAATACGTTACTTTCCTGCATAATAAAAAATGCATAAACATTTGGTGATCAGTTTTAGATGTCAAAAACATAACCTTTTAATGTCTAATATTTTTGCCTGCTTTTGTCATTTTGTATCCTATTTTAAGCACCTAAAACGTAACTTTTCATGCATAATAGAACCTAACACATTCCCTTGGTGTAGCATGTTGTGGGCCTTAGGGTCCTACTCCCGCATTCGACTGGCATTGATCGGAGAAACCACAGCCGCTAGAATTCTTTCAGGCAGGGGTTGAAACTAACCTTGCTATGCGGCTAATGTTGACAATTCGCAACGTCGGGACTCGAACCTTAGGACCTCTCTGTCAATAACGCTGTAGAGGCAACGGTAATCCTGCCACTGAGGTATGGCGAACCCTTAGTCTAGTCGCGAACCGTTCATCTGGAAACCTATACTTCGGTTTTTATCTCTATACTCCGGTTTTTACTTCCCCGTATACGTACGTATACACGGAGTGATATACGTAGTATAGTGAAAGTTATGTAATGCTGCGCGAAAAAAATGGCCAATTTTCGGCGGAAAAAATTATTTGCCGGGCCGTGAAAGCGAAAAAGTGGTTAAAACCAGTTGCTAAATTAAGAAAAAAAATCCCCTAACACGTGGTGTAGGCCAGAAACCTTGTTTTTCTAGGTGCTTGATACCGAAAAACCAATTGAAAGGAAAACGTCCGTCTGCCCGTCCGTCTGTCCGTCTGTGAACACTCCTAGCGCCTAAACCATACGTACGATTTCTTCCAAAATGAATATTCCCCGGTCGATCTGATTCTAGTCAAAGCTTTGAGATTTTGAAAAAGATTCTTCAAAATTTGGGGGTACTTTATATGAAGCCCTCTGGGGATTTTCAAAATTTTCTCGGAAAACGGCTCCAATTTTTTTCTTTAAATTTCTTGTATGAATACAGTAAAATACACTTATTAACATGGCATAAGTCCGATTTTCACAGATAACTCTGAATTTTTGAAAATTGTAAAAGTTTGAATTTTTTTCGGCGTCTTACTCCAACTACAAAATTGAAGATAGAGATTTTTTCTTCAAATAAAATTTGTTCTAAATATTAAGTTCTTTCATAAAGGTCATGTAAATGTTTTTCAAAATGTTAGTGGTCTTCGGGCAATATTGCGTGCAATATGTGCAATTTTAAAAACATTACAAAAACAAGAATTTCTCAAAAACGGCTCAAATTTTTTTCTTTAAACTTATGGTAGGGATAGTGATAAATGTACTCTATCAGATGACATAAAAGCCATATTGCTCTATAGATTGGTTTGTTCAAAAATTACAAAAATGTAAATTTTTTCACTTGTTTCTCACGTGGATAATATTTACTTTAGCGGCGATTTTTTCACATTATTATATTTACGAGAACATGTGCTTTAAATAATTTCAAGTAAAGTTTCTCGAAAACACAACCGTTTTCTGAGAAAAGTAGCTCGAATTTCCGCATTTTCAGAAACGCTCAAACGCTATTTTCTCATAAATGTCTAGAAATTTTGTTCTTCAAACTTTTCGAACGGATTGTGCTAATTACGCTCTTTAGTATAGCGTTAAGTTTATTTTGAGTTTTTTTGTTTTTTTCAAAAATTACATAATTGTAATTTTTTGAAAGAGCTCTCACATCTTTAATATGCACATTACCAGCAATTTGTAAACATTATTATATTTGTGAGTGCTTCAAATAACTTCAAATAACTTCAAATAAAGTATTTTGAAAACTCAAACATTTTCTGTGAAAATGAGCTTCAAATTTCGCATTTTTAGTAGCGCTAAAATGCCATTTTCTCTTAAACGGCACATAATTTTTAAAAGAAAATTGCCATTTATGACTAGATTTTTGTGTTCTTTAATGTTCCAAAATTAATGTTTCCGTTCTACCAATAGGAAACCGAAAAAATTAAGAAAATGACAAAAAACTGTACTTTCGGCGATGATAATGACAGCTGACAAAAAAGAGTTTGTGGCCCAAGGAAATAGAAAACTAATACGGGAAAGTCTGTGCCATTCTGTAGCACCACTAGTTTTCTCTATACTCCGGTTTTTATCTCTATACTTCGGTTTTTCTTTCTTGGCGCACGGGGTGTGTCAATAAAATGGAATATCTCACGGTATTTCGCGTCGTTCTCGGTTGTGCCGCAAGGAGTCGCATGATCGCGACTGTATCGAGCAGCACTGGCGATCATACGATTCCTGGCGGCACAACGGAGAACGATACGAAATACCGTGAGCTATTCCATTTTGATGACACTCCCCCCCCCCCCATGCGCCAAGAAAGAAAAACCTAGGCTCGTGAGGGCACGCACCAAGAAATTATAACCAAAGTGTAGGGCACAGACTACTCCGATATCTCCCTGCTTCTGCAATTCATCGCTGTGCAGCCTTATCACCTCTTGGGCGTCGAATGCCGATAACGAAAACTCTACCATCGCCAGCACTGTTTTGTCTATAATCAACTTCTGATGATTTTTTTGATTTCTTGTTTGTTCGACAAAATTGTCTTTCGAGTATTAGAACAAAATTATTACATAGAACATTTAGGATATGGCCTACGACCTTAAGACGAGACTGATTAACTTGATATTAATGTGTTTTGGATATAGAAGTGGAGGAAGGTTGTAGGGTTGGATGGGTGAGAGGGCGATACCAAGAAGTTACGGGGTTATGGGATGTTTAAATCGTTTTGAGGGGGATTCTATTATAACTATGATATGAGGGATATTATTATAACAACAATAAAATATTTTATTTTCATCAGATCTGTTGAGGGCCTTGTTAAATAAAAATTGCCTTAACGTCAGATACCCATAATTACAACATTAAAAATATTTTTATTAAAATCTCATGAACTAGTGGTGCTATAACAGTTCACACTTACTTGCCTTTAGTAATGGTTAGGGGAGTGTTAGGTTGACTGGACACTTTTTTAACTAGTACTAAAATGTTATTTACTTAAAATTTCGATATTTGCAATGATATTTGAGAGAGACTTTCTCCTTGTAATGTGGGAACAAACATCATTGTGATCACAGTTATTGTCAAATACGGAATGTTTTATATATTTGCAATAGGACCATTTAATCAAACCGGTAAGGTTAAGTGGACCGAAAATTAAAATAAGCTGGGAAAATAAAATTGACGTTTAATAGACTGTTTTAATGAAAAAAAATTTCTACACATTGTCATAACCTTTTTCATACATAAATGAGAAAACGGGCCACGGACCGCGCGCAGCTTCCCAAATCGTGGCATCTAAACTTAAAACTTGGAAATAACAGCGGTAATGAATTAAATTAATAAAATAGTGAAAGACAAATAAATTATATAAAATTTCAGATTTAATAATTGCAAAACTACAAATTCTACTTCCGAAAAAAAGAGGGTTACTGGATCGGTCCACTTAACCTGACCTCTCGATGGTCCAGATAACCCAGAGTACATATTTTCTTTATATGCCCGAAAAAACACCAGCGGCGACGTATTATTAAAAATGAAACACACTGTTATAGAGCAGAAATACTAACAATTAATTTGGTGTGAATGTTCTTCTAGTACTTGTAACTCAGTCGCAATAAAAATGCAAAAGAGATGAGTGGTAGAAAAATCTTCGGATCTTTCAGAATTTTCTGTACTGAACAAATCTAGCCTGCTACTTATGATTGTAATTTAGATTATCAGCCTTGTCATCCTACGAATGTCATCCTGTGGAAAAGGTCGGAAACACTTCCCACCAACATTTAAAAGCTACAGTTAACCTAACTCTCCCCTACTTAATATTATTATACCGCAATTTCTCTTCATATCAACTCATGAGCGTCAATGTCAATGAGCGATGGTAACAATGGGCGAGTGCGGCAACAGGCGATAGCCACAATGGGCACATATTTCTTGATCTGGACATAAATGTAACTTCATTATTTGTGCACGTCTTCTGAATTTCAGTGGGAAATATAGTTATTCAAATTATCGTTTTTCATATTATCGCGGCAAAAAGTATTATTCTTTCATGAAGAACATGAGGGTTCAGGGCAGGAATTTATAGCTAATTTACCTTTGAAAATATATTTTATTATATAGGAGCGAATAGTTTGTCAAACAAAACTCAAAAAAACCTCTCTTTTCTGTATTCAAAATTCGACTAGAATATGGTTTAGGATAGAGACCACAGAATTATGAAAACGTGCACAAAATTCACTTCTCCCCATGGCTCGTCACGCAGTTTTTAACTGTTTTTGACGTAAATAAATAAAAAATAAATCTTGCCAAGAACGCCATTCTTGCCATAAATGGAACTTTCTCAGTTTTCATTGTTGTGATTTTTATGAAACGTTATAAACGTTATTATAAGGCATTCTTTCTTCAACATCATTGCTTCTGTTTCGAATACGTAAATTCGTAAATTTGTTTTTGAAAATGTGAAAATAATATGAAATAATAAATGAACGAATACTAATTATTACAACCCGGTAATTGCAACAGTTCATCTTTTTTCACAAAAGGCTCCAAATTTTTTCTTTAATTTTTTTTTGTAGTAAAGAACGGTAAAAAATTGGTGTTGGTTCCATTTTCAGCAAATTCTGTGTTTTCGATATTTGCAAAAATAACTTTGCAAAAGTACAATGTTGATGTTATGTAGTAAATTACCTTAAACGAAACTTGTTCTAAAAAACATAACTTTAAATGAGGTCATGAACAATTAAACTTTTGGTATTTTCAAAATTGGAAGCTGGAAAGAATGTGAGAAAGTATGTGCTCTTGAAGCTTCACTAGTGTGTAGTTATTCGTTGAAGTAACCCTGTCGTTACTACTATTATTGCCTTTGTTGTTGTTGTTAATAATAATAATTATTATTATTATTATATTATTATTATTATTATTATATTTATTTTCATCATTAATAACTCAAGCAGTATAATTGAAATACTTCTGGAAGTATATGTACTGCCAAAAGATATGTGAGGATTATTTCTCCAGAAGTTTCAAGAGCAACATTTTGGATGCATTAAACAAGCAATATGCAAAATTATTGGGTGTCGTCTTACATTCATATACCGCGCGCTTAAGTGATGCTTCAAATTCAAGGAGAAAAGAAGAGAACGTTTAGCCTGCTGCAATGTTTTTGGCTTGGTAGAACGTGTAACCCAAGTGTATTTCAAGATGGCAGCTTGAATGTCTTGTTGAATGGTGTGCGATTTGTCAGATATAACTTTGTGAATTTGTATGTGTGACCAGCCTTTGGAGTATTTTATATAATCTGTTTTTGGGATCAGATGCGACAGTGTGGTAGTGCGTGAAACGTCATGCCGTATCATATGTTCATTTTCGTATGTTGACTGACTGTCAGTGAAAGTGGGTGGTCACCGTATTTTTTGACTTTTCATTGTAATGAAGGGTGTTTCAGGTATTAAGTGACGCTTTTTTGCGTGTTTCAGATAAAGCACTGAATGAATATGTTTGCAAGTTTGAAGAATAAAATTAAAGAAGAAACGGGTAGTGACCTAACCAATCTTCCAATATTAGGTAACCAAACACTAAAACTAGGTTCAGGACGATTTAGGGGAAAACATTCGCGACAAGGATCGGGTTCGAGTATTGGGAGTATTTCTCTAGAAAGTGTTACCGATGAGCATCCATCGTCTCCTTTGTCTTTAAGCAAACAAGATGTGTCTGATGTGAAATTTGAGGAAGGCAAAGTAAGTATTTTTCTCCTTATAACTAGCTATTCATTAAGTAATAATGTAATTTTAACATTAAATACTATAAAAAATTAAGTCTTAACTAAATCAAGAATGTGTGCATGTTTTACAGGTTTTAACTTCCAAAGAAATTAAACGTCTTGAAAAAAGAGAAGATGAGTGGAGAAAAATTTTACAAAAGAAAGAGGATGACTGGGCCAAAAATTGGAAAGGAAAGAAGAAGAATTCAAGAAACGACTGGATGATCAGCAGAAAGAGTGGAAGAGATCTTTGGAATTGCTGGAAAAAGAGAAGAATGTTTTAGAAGATGAGAAACGAGAAGTAGTGAAACAAAAATTAAATTTAGAAGATGCTCTGAAGGTTGCAGAAGGTATTTTATGCTTTGTGTGAGAGCTTTATGGTTTTGAACTAACTGACTTACTGAGGGGTATAATTTTTATTCTAGAATATAAGAAAAAGGTTTATCAGTATCAAGAAGATATTGATCAGTTAGAAGGCTTCCAAACCCAAGAAATGGCTAAAATCAAACATCTGGTAATTAAGTCAACAAGAAACAATAGTCAGTGTCCTTACAATCCTGAGGAAAAGAACCTAAATTATAATTCAGTTTTTCTTATTGTAGTTACTTGTAAAGGAGCAGGAATTGGCAGAGAAAGATGGCATCTTAAAAGAGAATTCTGATCAAGTTGAAGCTTTGAAAGCTGAAGTCAGTAGATTGCATAGATATGAAGAGGAGCTTAGCAATGTGCAAGTGAGTCAGATTATAACCTATTACTATGATAGGAGATTGCTTGAATGTTTCCAAATACTGTGAAAGAGTAGCATGGCGATAAAGATGTCTCCAATTTATGTAAGCTTGTGGGTTTATATTAGTTACATCAACAATACTGGTATTGTTTTTCTCATGCATATTTCAAATACTATGAAGCCACTTTGCATTTTCTAAGCATGCATGCTATAATTCATTGTTGTAGTCGAGTGAATGGTGTGAATGAAATTGAGAAAAGTCAATGGGTTCCTCTTATCCTCTAAATCCTTTCTTTATTCCTCTCTTCAGATTTTCTCTCAAACATTGGGGACAATCAACTTTCCTAATATCTACTTTTTCTGTAAAGCACAGGACACTGTAGTGAAGTGCTTTCTAGAGTTTTGAAATTGTTTGTAGAACATTTCATTTATTGTCGCCTGATGAAGCTCAGACTGGGATGCAAATTTTAGGTGTCAAGTTTGATGTTGTCTTCTTATGTACTATCCTTTGATACTTTGATTAAGAAGTCTTTTCTAAGCTCTTATGTTGTGGATATTTGATTTGCATTGCTAATTGGTATGTGCTTCTTTCTAAGTGAAATTTTATGTAGAGTTGTGAAAAATTTAGTATCATAAATGTGTCCATGTTTTGAGTCCTTGCTTTGTCATCAGCAGCTTATATTTTTTGTATTACTCTGACCGTCACGATCACGTGTGTAATTCATGCACATGCACACCGTATTGTCTCACCTTTGCTGCCTTGTGCTCTGTACTGCAAGTGGCATTGCTGGAAGTATTTCTCATGGGTGGTAACGAACTCAGAAGCTTCTGAAGACAGCAGTCGCCTTTGAATTAATAAGGTATGTGGAGTTCTTTAATGCTTATGAATGTGGCTTGGTTCTAATTTGGATTAACTTGATATGACGTACAGGGCTAGATTAACCAGCAGGCATAGGGCCTATAATAGGGCCTCCTAATAGGTTTTTTAATGTTTTTCAGGACTAAAAATAGAGAAATCATATGTATACAAAATTTATAATGTTTTACAAAAATTACAATGCTTTCAATTCCAATTTAAATGTTGGTTTGTAAAAGATCATGAAAAAAATAAACAGGAAAAATCTTTTGAGTCATATAAGACAATGTAAATTTTGAATGAATTGTGTAATCTGTTTTCGTCTAAATTAGTGTGTGTGTTTTTTTTTTAATTTCAAAAAATTGTAATAATTATATTTAATTTCTTATGCTATGACTCTTATTATTAATAATATAATTATGCATGTAAGGTCCTCTATATATTTATAGGCACAAAATTTGACTGTCTATAAATGTATAGAAAACCATAGATGCATAATTATCTAACAATTAGGGCAAGAAATATAGTAGAAGAAATAAAGGATGGACTGAGAAAATGGCTGTCATTTTAACAGAATGAAACCAGAAAGATTCCCAAAAGCAGTGTTGAGATACAAACCAGTAGAGTGAAGGAATGTGGGAAGACCACAAAAGAAATGGTTAGATCAGGAAAACCCGGAGGTGTAATAAGCCTCCTGGTCTATTCTGTGAAACAGGCATCTGGCCTAGCAACCTACAGTTTATGATGATGCTCTAAAGTTTAATATGAACCTAAAATTTTTTCTGGGGTCTAGGAAAAAATTGTGCCTAGGGCCTACGTTGAGCTTAATCCAGCCCTACTTATAAAATTTGCCTTTGTTTCTTTTCTTCTTCTGTATTGTGAATTAACATGTTGGTTGTATTGCATGAAAGTCAAGATGCCTTCTATTATTCCAGGAGAGGTAACAAACCAAAATTTTGAACAATTGATATAACAATATATAGAAAACACTAACAAATTTTTTTGTTCTTATTGAAGATGGTGGATGTGGTAAATATATGCTTTGCAATTCTACTTTCCATTTTCTAAATAACTGTAGTGTGCATAACTAACAAAATAAGCTTTTTGTGGCTGCTTGCTTGGGTTGTTGATAGTAAGCTTATGTTTGAAACAATGCTTGTGTATGTTCATGACGGAAAATTATGTTGTGATTATTGTTTTCAAAATTATTTTACTCTTGGGTGAGTTAGCATGTGTAGTTAGCATGTAGAATGGCAGTTCATTAATAAAAATAACTTCAGTTGTGTTATTTTATAGAGATTGTGATTGATAAAAATTAGAAAATTGTATAAATATAGTGTTGATTAATTTTAATAAAAGTTCTCCTTCAACATGCAAGTTTTAAAAATAAGCAATTTCATGTAGAACATAATGTCATTTTATATAAAGAAAACCACAACCAAAAATAGCCAAACCACTAACATGTATTTTTCTGAGTCTTCATTAAACAGTGTCTTATAATGGGAATTTGCAAGGTAATTTTTGAGATTCATTATGTAAACTGTTGGTTTTCTTCATGATTGGTACTTTCCATTCAGAAAATTGTTCATTTGACCAAGTATCATTGCATATCTAAAGTATGTACCAGTAATGTGTAAATTGAAAGTAATTGAAGAATTTCTGATTTAAAAACTCAGTAGTAGACTTATGTAAGCAATTTAGTGTAGGTGTCTGACTAAAATATCTGTAGTGTATTTTCTTACGGCATACATTGGGCTAGGGATGAAATACCAGGGTCATCTGATGATGTCTCCGGTATAGTATTTATTCATCAATTTGATCCATTCATAAAAAAATGAAATTAGTTGTTATACTTTCCATGTCTCACATACAATTTGAAACCCTTATACCCTATTCTAAACCCAAACCTGCAGCTTTTTATTGTGCCTATGTAGAATTTCATCTGATTTGTTGCATAGTTTAAACCATATTTTAATTGCATATTACTCACAATTAGAAACAATACAGCTCTTACTGAAAATGAATAATCTTGAAGTGCTTTATCCTACCCGGATAAAGGTATCCTAAATGAATTGTTTTGAAGTGTCTTTATCCTACCCGGATCCAAACCCAGGACTTACTGCTATTCTCATAGGTGCTCTACCAACTGAGCAATGAAAACAAGCATTGTATTCATGATAATTTAATAATCTTATAGTGATCAGCAATCTTATATTAGTTCAGGTGGCATGAAGGGTGAAGATTTCTTCCCAAGAACATTGAAACTTATTTGTAGGAAATGTGAAACAAAAAAATGACTGGCACTACAATGATGGAGGAAGAAGAAGAATAGTAAAATAAGTGTGAATAGAAACCCCAACTATTATTAAGTCATATTTTCAGCAACTTAACTCCACTTCATTTTTGAATAATTAAAAATGATGCTAATTCATGTTTTGACAACTGGATGCGTAGAGTTAAGTCACATAAATAGACCTTGAAAAATAAAGGAAACTGAATTATTTTTTTATGCTCAAATTCAGTGTGGAAATGGCAAATATTATTGATGCTTATAGTACATATGTCAGTATGTTTTATTCCTCTGTTTTATCCATGAAGTCAATACAATCTTTTCAGATATTAAATATTGTCTTCATCATTTAAGATATTGAAGAGGCATTCTCATATGTGACTCAACTGAATGTTGTATTTGAATGAAAAACACAATGGTGCTACCTGATATTTTCATTACCAGTTGCGTAGAGAAAGGATACATAAATAGAAGAGATGCAAACAAGAAAGGACTCTGAAACATTTTTTATGCTTGAGTTCTGTGTGGAAATAGAAAATATTATCAATACGTACACATATGTTAACCTGTTGTATCCATGAAGTTAGTACATTCATTTTGGATATTAAATGTGGTCTTAAATGTTTAATATATTGAAGAGGAATTCTCATAAACACTACAAAAATCCACTTCAACAGGTTGAAAAAGAAGCTTTTGATTGTGTTCAGTTAAAATGACATTCCTTTCACTTTTTATTGTAATAAGTTGTTTTTGCATATACTGTAAACATCATTCATTGTATAATGTAGAAGCTAGGTAAAGAGTTTCAAAATGAAAAATTAATTAAATATTTTTACAAAAGTATGGGAAATTAAAGTATGAAATATTTTTAGATTGTTCTGGTCTTCAAAGAATGCCTCATAAATGTCATGATTTGAACACTAATTTTTTTGTTTTCTGGAAGTGTCCATCCAAATATTAAGGCATGTGATATCCAGTTACATGAGAAAAATTAAACCATGAAAAATTGAAGTGCATTCCTTCAGGAGTGTGGCCAGAAACGATCTGGAACTAATGAAAGTTGGTTAGATATGAAAAGAAGAGCAGGAAAATTGTTGTATACAAATATAAAAGTTCAAAAGCTAAAAATTGTTTGGTCCATCCCATATTAGTATTCTGTCTGTCCCGTATTTGTTTTCTGTCTTAGGGTCTGGGCTAGCTATTCGGAATTGCCACATGCTCGTGCCAGCTGCCATCTATCGCCGCTCAAAGTACTTATTTTTGACATTTTCTTAATTTTTCGGTTTCCTAATTGAAGAACGGAAATATTAATTTTACAATATTAAACAACAGTCAAACTTCATCCTAAATGGCAATTTACTTTGAAAAATTTGGAGTTGTTTTTAAGAAAATGGCATTTAAGCACTATTAGAAATGGGAAATTTGAAGCTTTTTTTCACAAAAAAATGTTTGATTTTTCGAAACACTTCATTTGAAGTCATTTGAAGCTCGTTAACTCACAAATACAATAGTGTTTACAAATTGTCGGTAATGTGCATATTAAAGGTTTGGGAGACCTTTCAAAAAAATTACATTTGTGTAATGTTTGCAAAAACAAAAAAAATACCCCAAAATGAACTTTGTCATATTAAAAGAGTGCAATTATGCTTTATCGAAAAGTTTCAAGAAAAATGTGAAGCGATTTATGAGAAAATGGCGTTTGAGCATTTCTGAAAATGCGGGAATTTTGAGCTAGTTTCAATAGAAAACAATTTTCACAGATAAGAACAATCAACAAACAACAAAGATTTCACACAATAGAAAACAGTTTTCAAGAAACTTTGTATGACATTATTTAAAGCACATGTACTCATAAATGTAATAATGTGAACAAATCGCCGCCAACGTAGATAGTAACAACGTGAGTGGAGGCATAAAAAATATATTTTTGTAATTTTTTAAAAAACAAAAGAATATAGAAATTTGGTGTTTATGTAATCTCATAGAGTACATTAGGCACTATCCTTACCAAGAGTTTAAAGAAAATATTTGGAGCCATTTTTGAGAAAATCTGGTTTTTGTAATTTTTTAAAATTGCACATATTGCACCCAGTATTACATGAAAACTACTAAAATTTTCAAAACAATGTACATGACCTTAATGAAAGAACCCACTATGGAGAACAAATTTTATTTGAAGGAACAATTTCTGTTTTTAATTTTGTAGTTGTAGGAAGAGCCGAAAAAAAATCAAACTTTCACAATTTTCTAAAATTTAGAGTTAATCGTGAAAATCGAACCTATGCCACTTTAATAAGTGTATTATACTTTATTCTTACAAGAAATTTAAAGAAAAAAATAGGAGCCGTTTTTGAGAAAATTTTGAAAATGTCCAGGGGCTTTGTGTAAAGTACTCCCAAATTTTGGAGAATGTTTTTCGATTGCAGCGCCTCAAGTGGAATGAGATTGGCTGGGGAATATTCATTTTGGAAGAAATCATACTTATGATTTCAGCACTACAGTTGTTCACAGACAGACGGAAGTACGTTTTGAAAAGAACCACTTTTTCGGTATTAGAGGACCCCGAAATTGTATTGTAAATGTGTATATGTATTTCCATTGAAATCTCGAAATCGATTTTCTGCAGCATTATATAACTTTCCCTATATTCATACATATACAGGAAAGTAAAAATCACATGACAGAGTATGATAAATCTTCAATTACGACCTAATTTTAATTTCATTCTCAGGACTGTGGGTTTAAAACTGAGCTGACACATGATCAAGAAAAAGTAAAGTGGTGGGTGCAGGTACCATGGCTTTCCACTTCTAAATCCAACGTTTATTTATCTTATTCTATAATTTATTTCAAACAATTATCACTTATTGATGGCTTCACATTCCAAAGGAGTATGTCTATTATGAATATACTGTTAAATTTCAAGCAAACCATTTAAATTTTTTTTGAAAAGGCTTTTTATTATTTCAAAAATATTTAGGGAAGTGTAAAGAAAAAATGGTTCTCACAAAATACTCTCTGGATGTAAGTAGAGCTGATATGCACAATACATTTCATTAAATGGCAATTTATTACTTTAGCCGTTTCTTTTACTGCCTCCTTTGAGAGTTAGAAGTTTCCAGAAATCAGTCTAGAATGTTTTTAAAATTGCAGAAGTTTTTCTTTTTTTGAACCTGGCCTCCACCTTCATAATTGAAAATACATATTTCTATGCAATTTTCTTCAATATTTGTTCAAGTTATTTCATGTTTTTTCTGCCTAAGTATTCGTGGTTTTTGCTTCATTTTTAGTGAAATCTTGACAAATTTCCAAAAACCTACACAAGAATTTTATGAAAAACTGCTCCAATTTTTTCCCTTTTCTAATAAACATAGCACCTAAACACAGAAATATGCCATTAGTGTCATTTTGATTAAAATTTGAAGTTTAGAAAATTAATCATATCTCATTTTGTGCTCTCACACATTAAGTATGTTTCATAAGTACATGTATGTTTCATAATTTACTGAATATGTGAACAAGATTACTTTCAAAATAAAAGCAATTTCAAAAACACCCAATGCTTATTTTCACCACAACTGCTAAAAAATATTCTCCAGAATTATCTTATAGGTTTTGCCTTGTGTAAAGACTTTTTAATTTCCTGTATATGTACGGAGTAATATTCGTTGTATAAGAAAAGTTATATAAAGCTGTGGAAAATCAATTTCAAGATTTAAACGGAAATACATATACACATTTACAATACAATTTTGGGGTCCCCTGATATCAAAAAAATTGGTTCTTTTCAAAACGTCCGTTCGTCTGTCTGTCTTAATTGAAATTGTCTTAATAGTGTGTTATTTAAAGCCATTGGATGAAACGAGTTTTTGCTAGAGATGGCTGAAACATTCACAGCAGGCTATGTAAATTTTGTGTATTTAATTTTTCTTAATTTTTACAAATAGAAAGAGCAAGTTTGTCTTTTTGTAGTACCATTTTGCTTGTAGTGAAAAAATAGTACAAACTCATAGTGTTAAATTGTAATGGAGAATTAGTTTGCTATCAGACAGCTTTCCTCTCACAACATTCATCACTACAAACAACTTTGCTGTAAGAAGGCTTAAAGAACAGAAGCCAGAGCTGGCTTTGACCTGTGACCTGGAATAAGGTGTAGGGGAAGGAGAGAGAAACTGCTGTGAAGTATGTCCCAGTGTCTGTTTGTATCTTCAGTGCTGACTTCAGTGAAGGATTTACAGAACTCGTGTGAGTAGGAAGAGGATGTGAACTATGCATAATTGAAACTTGATGGGATAGTTAATGTGTAAAAATATTCAATTTGGAGTATAAATAGAAATTGCTATTTCGTTTATGTTTCAGTGAAAATATTATGCATAAATATCCAATGAGCCAGTAATAGTAGAAGTGTTCATTAAATACAGATTTATACCTGAGCATTTCATTGAAAAATTATGACGTTTCAATGAGTCATTTCAAAGATCAGGTGTGGTCATCGTCTAAAATCTTATGATTTTTTAATTTTTTTCCCATCATACAATCTTTAACAAGTGGTGAAACAAAACCAAGATGAATTAATGTTATTAGTTGTGAATTTGGGTTTGACTTTCCTACTGCTGGTATTACCATGATTTCATTTTTACTGTTACTCTCTAACAGGCTTTATACAATTGTAATTGCGATTTTACTGCAAAGGCTTCTGCTTTAGTTGTTGAACAAGTTTAAAGAAAATATCATTTTCTTTCATGGTTTCAGCTGAGATCTTGTGGTAATTCATATTTTAGGCATATGAAAGAGGTAATCAGATTATGGATATATGTGTATGTGTTAAATACACTATTTTCTTATTGTGGTCTGATTACCTCTTACGTACTCCTGTCTCATTTTCCTTTTAATAAGTAATCGTCTGAGCTTTAAACTGTTGTTGAATGATAAAATTTCCAGTTACTATTCCTCTAGATCTACTACATAATTTAAAGATTTTGATGGCAATTGACATGTGTCCATAACATGCAAATTTTAGCAGAGGTCTTCTGTGGGATTCTTGTTTTGCGAGCAATTTTGTCAAGAGGTTTCCGATCCAGAATCTTGTTCCTGTACATTTAGTTCCAAATAATATTTTGCGGATATTAAATATTGATGTTGTGTTCTAAATGTCGGTAAAGTATTTTTGCTTCCCCTTCCACGTCATCTAATTTTGTTGGTGGGACAGATCACTCATGCATTTATAACTGAAGACATATGAGAAATGTTTGATGCAAATTTTGTGTGAATTAACATCTAATACTTCTCACGTTCATATTCCAGTAATTGACGATGTATTATTAACTCTGATTTAAGGGATACTAAGCCCTTGTTATTTTGAAGTATGAAAGATGGTACTTATTCCCTAAATAAGTATGTTATGGAAGTGACTTAAAGGATACTGAAGGTTTTAAAAACACACTTTTTCGATATTAAGGACTCCCATATCTCCCAGCCACATTTCCCGACTACACGATTTGCACTTTCATTCTGCTACATCTACGATAATGGCAAAACAACTTAATTAACGTGAAAAGAGACTTCATAGTATCTCGTTAAATAATGGTCAGGTAGACGATTTTTAATTCACCAGAATATTCACATATTTGTAAATCAAAATTGTTAATTCTTCAAATATCTATATAAAAAGTTCTGTATTGAACATTTTCTCAAATGATGCTCTTATTACTTTCCCGTATACGTATATACGTAGTATAGCGAAAAAATGGCGAATTTTCGGCAGCAAAAAAAATCATTGCCGGGTCAGTGATAACGAACAAGGGGATGAATCCAGTAGCTAAATTAAGAAAAAAATCTCCTGACACGTGTTGTAGCCAGAATCTCTGTTTTGTAAGTCTTTGATACCGGAAAACCAATTGAAAGCCAAACGTCCGTCCGTCTGTCCGGTGTATGTGAACAACACTTGCGCCTAAACTTTGGGCAGCGATAGATGGCAACTGGCAAGAGTATATAGTATGTGGCGATTCCAAATAGCTAGCCCAGATCCAAGGAAATAGAAAACTAATATGGGAAAGTCTGTGCCAATTTTGTAGCGCCACTAGTTCTCCGGGCTAAGAGCAATACAGACAAAACAAGGACTGAATCATGTAAGTCCCTTTTCAATAAAACTAATTAACTTTCAGAATTTACACTTTTTTTTCACATTTTCCTAATTATTCTACAAGTATTAAACCACTGGCGGCCCCAAGTGTTGAGAAGCGTTAATTTTCTAATCTGGATCATTCTTTCGAATGAACGTGAGAAGATGCAAGGTGTAACACACAAAAGCAAATGCTTTTGTGAAAGCCATTTAATTCAATTAAATCAAATGATTGGGTGATTGAATAAAATATTGGAGCACCTACTTCACGAAACTATCAACAGGCGAATCCGTAAATTAACTTGCTTTTGGATAGTGTTGCTGCGTTTCGCAGATAGTACTAAGTCATTAAAGAATTTCCTAAGTTCCCATCACGGCGAAACTTACAAATTAAATAATTCGAGAAAAAAATCTGTGCTGTGTTACCGCACCATCATTTTCATTTGAAGTGTCATGCCTATTTACGTGGATTCATTTGAAGTGTGAAACTATTATCGTCAGTCTAATATGATCTACAACGTAACATCTCTTGTTATTGGAATTGTCGCTCATTACTAGAATATTGATCCCGCCCGACATTAGAAGAAAAAGAAATTCAGTAATCTCTCGACATCTGCGAATTCGCTGTTCGCGAGTTCCGAACATTCGCGATTAGAGAAATGCTACCAGTTTTAACATTCACGACTTCAACATTCACGAATGCGTCTTTTTATTATTATTCCATTACATCACGACTGAAGATGTTATGAGTCGGCTGAATATAAAATCTTCTCCAGGTTGCAACCAGCTACCTAAGGAGCAGATCCGGTGACTGTCAGTGCCTCTACAATACTTTGCGCAAAATGTGGGCTGTTCCAAATAAAGCAATTTCTTGAACTTCCCAGTCTTTTGAATTACCTGGTAGTTTAGACAAGTTCTTACACAAATTTTGCGGAACAAATCCCAGAGCTCCGATAACTATCGGGACGACCTGTGCTTTTACGCACCACATTCGGCTGATCTCAATTTCCAAACTTTTGTATTTAAGACGTTTCTCTGCCTCCTTGGTAACGACGTTTTGATCGCAAGGTACAGCAACATCGACAAGTAAACACGATTTGTTCTCCAAATCCCGGATGACTATATCCGGTTTGTTTGCCGCTATCGTGCGATCAGTGTGAATTTGTTGGTCGTACAATATCGTACACAATCCAACAGACGTCACCGGTTTTGGTGAGTGTTCGTACCACTTGGGGACATGTGTTCGGAACTTCGAGGGCGGTACAGATCTGCCAGTGGAGGTAGCTACACACCCTGTCGTGTCTTTTCAAGTATTCGGTCTTTGCTAGGATTGGACAAGCTGAGACAATATGATCAATGGTTTCTACGTGTTCTTGACAAATGCGGCATTTATCATCTTGGGAAATTTTGAGAACCGCTTTATCATAATGTCGTGTTCTCAAGGCCTGATCTTGGGCAGCTATTACAAGTGCTTCTGATTCTGGCTTCATTCTTCCCCTTTTAAGCCACATAAATGATTGATCTTTATTGATATGCACCTTGTCCATTCGTTTCAAATATTGTCCGTTGTTTGTCTCTCCACGATTTCTTTAACATTTTCTGTGTCTCAAATTTCATGTTAAGTAGCATCAGAAGTTCAGTGTCTCTGTCATTTTGGGTGTCTTGCATATTCTTGTTCGCAATGCTTCTTGCTACACTTACAATGCCTCTGTTTCCCATGCAAATTTTAGCAGGGGTCATCTGTCCTTATTATTATTATTATTATTATTATTATTATTATTGTTATTATTATTATGCGAGCACATTTTATTTCCTTTATCAGCGTATTCTGAGAACCGTACTAGACAGACACCGGAGCTCAAAGTATCACATTCTGCAAAAATCTCAAATTTGAAATGCCAATTCACATTAATAGAAAGAATTGTAAAATAATTCAATTCAGTGGCATCAAGTAGGAGGTAAGGGTTTTGGCCACACGAACAGAAAAGCCATTCAGGATCTGTGCATCTCTCGTTATAATTTCACTGAAGAGAAGCTTCGGTAAATAATCAGCGAAGAAAACCCCCTCGTAATAATGAACTAACGAAAGCGAAACTGCGTCCTGGAACCACGTCAGTGACAGAACTGTTAATGACGTTCTGTAACTTCAACAATCTCTGGTCGAGAGGGCAATCGAATATGATCCGAACATGGAAATTCGAAATTTAAGAGAGAAATAGAAGCAGCAAATCTTTCACTTTTGGATATTAGAATGAGTAGGGTAATGAAACAAAATTATAAATAACCAAATCCTATATCCAAAACACTTTTAACTTTGAATTAAGTTTCAAATATTGTTTTATTTTTCATCTTTGGAATGTTAATTGTGAATTCTGTTTGTAGTAGTGCCTACTCAGTTTTACTGCAATAGTTTTGTCATTTTTCTTTCTTTTTTAAAGAGCTTTTCGATATCCAGGAACCTAACCCACGTTATTTTCATTAAAAGATAGACTCAACCATTCGCTCTCATCGGTATTTTTCCGTAGTTTTTCCGATCAATAACTAGGTGAATGCCGAAGCAGTACCTTACCAAACGGGCCACGGACCGCGCGCGATCTTTCCTTCCCATTCCTTGTCCTATCCTACCCCTTTCTTACGTGCACGACACTACCACACATGCCGGGAGACCGGTCGGGAGCTTAGAGTTTTCCCCGGCTAGGGCGGTGCCCCGCTGGAAGGAGATATCTTGTTGGGGAAAACCTCGCTAGCTGACGGTAGGTCGGCGCCGGATCTCGCCATCCAGTGGGGCAAGATCACCTCCACCTCCCGAGAAAAACCTGCACTACACTAATGCGGGACTAATGAGAATATCTGTTGACACTCCCGGAATCACAGGTAATCGATCATGGAACGGAATGAGTTTAAACAGTGGGCACCCTACGATGACCGTCGGTATACTGAGCCTAAAACGAGTGGAGGGGGCCAACTATATTTCTGAGCCCCGTTATCCATTAAACTTTAAATTATTTATACGGGGTCTTTTACTTGCACAACAATTTTGTGCAAATTTTTGAAATGTTTTGGGCTGTGGTAAGAGGTATCGATTCCGACCTGGTCAAATTTTTTCAGGGCAGTTTCGTACATTTTATACATTTTTTTTTTCATTTTTAGTTCTTTTCGGAAGATTTTGGATTATTGAGGAATTTTTAGGGGCTTCTATGTTAACGAGTCTCTATGGCTACATTTTAGGGAGATTCCAAAGTTTCATGATTTTGTCCCGAATTCGTCAGTTTCGTTGTAGGTATGCTAAGTACAATTTCCATTTTTTTCATAGCTTTGTTTCTTTTTTTTTAATTTCAGAAATTTTCCACATTTCATTTCACACTTTTATCATTCATTTTCATTAAGATAAAAAATATTAAAATAAATATTATTAATATTAAAATATTCGATTAAAAATTAATCTTATATTTTTAATAATTTAGAAAAAGAGTCAAGGTCATGACTACACCACTACTCGTGTTGACTTTTCAACCAAGTAAAGCGCCGAAATTTTTCCTCTTTTGTCTATAAAGCAATAATACTCTTCATACCATCTAGAAACGGTAGCAACATAGGGAGAGACCATTGCGCCCAACCGTTTGTCATAGTTAATGTAAATGTATCTATGGATTATATGAGTCTTTTTTTTTACGTGAATTTGGCATGAAGAAATACAATGTTTTAATTGCGTAAGGGTGCGTGCGCGTGCGCAGGACGAGCTGGCGTCGGTGCGGCACGCGGGCGAGCGCGAGCGGGCGCGGCTGGGCAGCGCGCTGGCGCAGGCCGAGGAGGAGGCGCGCCACCTGCGCGACCGCGTGGCCGTGCTGGAGCGGCGCGCGTCGGCCGAGTGCGCGGCGCTGGGCGCGCCGCTGAGCGCGGACGAGCGCGTGGCGGCGCTGCTGGGCGAGCGCGCGCTGCTCGAGCGCCGCCTCGAGGAGGCGCACCTGCACCTGGCCGACATCAAGAGCTCGTGGAGCGACAAGATCGCCTCGCTCGAGACGCAGGTGGGGCGGCTGTGCCGGCAGGCCGGCGAGGAGGGCGCGGAGCGGCGGCGCGCCGAGAGCGAGCGCGACGCGCTGCTCGAGCGCACGCGCGCCCTCGAGGTGCTGCTGGAGCGCGCCAAGGCCGCGGCGCGCCGCCAGGACGAGCAGCTGGCCGACGCCAACGCGCGCGCCGACGCGCTCGCCGACGACCTCAAAGAGCTGCAGCTCGCCACCGGACAGGAAATCGTTGACCTGGGCGAGCGAATCGTGAGTTGACACGATCGGCAGCCTCCGCTCACCCGGTCCGGGCCGCTTCGGTTCGCCCCGTCGGTCCGTTCCGATCCGCACCGATCGGGGTCGGCCTGGTCCGGTTTTCCCTGTCCCATCTGGTCTGGTCCAGCCCGGTCCCCACCGTGCGGTTCCGAGTTCTCCGTCCTGGCAGACGGGAAAAGCACCACGTTAACACGATGGGTTGAAGAATCGATTCCCAAAACGGGCGAGGGGGAGGGACAAATAGCATCCGATAAAATTAGGGGGTACTAGACGGTATAACAATAGACAATTTTGATAAATTGATCGCCTTTTATAGTAGGTCGTGTAATACAAATATTGTCATCTTTATTACTTTTGTTTTAGAAAATCAGACATTTATTTTTAACTTTCAAATACGAAATTATGAAGTTATCATGTAATAAATTACTGGCAGCTTCGTTGTTGTTTTTTTCATTTTGGAATGTTGATACATGTTTTAAAAAACTCATTTTTAGTTTTTGTACTTTTCAAGGATGAGTGATCCTATTTCACTTTCTTAGATAAGAAAACAGTAATATATCATATAAAATTGGGGATTTGTGGGCTAAAGGAAATGTTCAGCAGATTTTGCTCTTACTGGTAGAAAAAGGCTACAGTATATACAGGCAAGACTTTAGTTGACATTTGATTTGTAAACGAGCACTATTACTTATTGGAATATAGATGATCAGTGATTTTTAAGTCTGTGGGGCCCATGTTTTTATTTTCCGATGTTGATTGAAGTACCCAATTTTGTCATGCTTTTTTCTTTTCCCCTACACTTTTCATTATCTCCATCCTACCCTCTCTCCTCCACTGTGCAATAGGGATGCGACATTACCAACAAAACATCAATGCTCAAATTTAAAACATGATGTTAATAAAGATTCCACCAAAAACTATCAATGTTTTAAAAACTGAATTAGTGTTCATTGACATTTTTACCCCCAGGAGTATTTAATTTTGTAAATGGTCCCATTTATTAATTTTTTAAATGAGATTTAGCTGACAAAACGAAGTCAAAAAATGAACTGAACAATTAACAAAACTTTTATCTGATTCGATAATTCAAAATACTATTAAATAGTTTTCTTTATTGATGAAAACACTATTTTACTTTTCACATGTCACTTTGGTCTTAGGATTATTCAATTACAAATACCTGTAGTATTAATAGTAGTAGCAACAGCAGCATTTCACTGGGTTTGATTCTGCACAAGGCAGGTGATAAATCCTGATGGAGTCGGACTCCCTAGTGAAAATAATTATTGAATTTTGTTGTGGTGGTATGTTTTTCATTAAAAAATATACAGATGTTAAAAATAATGGTCTTCAGAAAATTGATGTTAACTACAGCTTTTTATATATATATATATATATATATATATATATATATATATATATATATATATGATTTGATGATTTGAAAAACTCAATATTAATGTCACATCTCTTCTGTGCAGTGTCCTTGTGAAAATCGGTATGTCATGGGCATTAGAGAACTCGGGACTTAACAGTACATCCCTCTGCGAGCTAGCCTGCACAACAACTGTGGGCTAATTGTCAGTTTCAGACATTTGTATTTCTTCTGGCAATCTTTGAATGAGAATGAAACTTCCAGATTGTTCATACTGACACAAGGGCATGGCTGTAGTCTAGAGTGCTAGAGTGTTCCTTATTAGAGCCCAAAACATTTTTTGAACAAAATTTTTATGCATGCCCCGTAGAATATTTACATTTGATAAGACTTGTCCTATTTCTCACCTTTTCCCAAATCATTACTTGACTATCACTCTCCATCCCCAAACTATTAGTTCTATTATCATCCATTGAAGAGTCAAGGATTTTAATTGTCAATAATGTATATGAAAGTGCTGGACTCAGTAATGTCAATTTAGAGAAATGTAATATACTGAGTATACTGAATTTATCTCAAGATCCCTTGTCGTTTTGTACACCGCTGAACATGCATATAATTCAGGAAGAAAAATAGTCTCTGATAACAACATACATATGTAAAAACAACTAATATCCAGCTTGTGTTATTCTAGTCATGATGTTTCTGTATTATTTTGACAGTATTTTTCTCAACAAGTTGGAGTCTCTATATGAGACATGAAGTGGAGTGATGTCACAGCTAACTAGTACTTGTATGAACTTTGAGAATCTGAGCTGTTTTGGAGATTCTGGATAGTGAGGAAAGCAACCCATGCTTCCTGCTGATCTATGGGGTCACAATCTTTGCAGTCTATTTTTAATGAATTTTCTTAAGAGTCTCCTTAACCTAGAGAATCTTAAAGCATGCCATGACATTAATATCAAATTGTAATATTGTTTGCATAACCTCCATTTCATGTCTAATCTGTGAATGGCAATGATTTTAACCTTTTGTTTTCTTTAGGATTCTTCCATCTGGTTTTAGGATAAAGGGACACTTAGTATTATTTCTACTTTTTTTTTGGAGTTGTGCAGGCTTGCTCTCAAGGGAGTTCATTTGGGGAAAACGCGATCATTGATTTGCCTCCTAGAGTGGCAGTCCACAAAAAAAAAATTAATAAAAATATTGCACTTCTTGTTAGAGTTCATTTGTTTCTTATGAAATGATTCCAGTTTCTATTGCACCAGTGTATTAAATTTTATTGTTGTGTTTTGATGGTATAAGGTGGTGTTGCTATTAGACATCACATTTTTTGTTTGGGTTTTCAAACATTTTTTTTTGTATTCTAATTAACCTTTATCAAAGTTTTTTTTGAATAAAATCTTTTGTTGATGGAACATCATTTCTTTTTTTAACTTTCATTTCCATTTCACCTTTTCATCGCTGAACCCACCTATATGACTTCTTACTTTGTGTACATAGTACATATGCATGAGTCATAGCAACATTGGTAATTATCTTCTCTTCCTTTCTACCCTTTCCCAGCATCTTTGACCTGGGCTGAAGGTGGAAATGTGTTTGAGTGAATGGTTGCTCTTTCAAGTAGTAAGCATATATATTCATAAATATATTTATTTTATGATTTATTTGGTTTTAATTATAAATTTCTTTTAAATCTTTTTAAATGTATGTTAAACCTTTTTTAAAATCACACAATTTGTTCCTCTTTTAAGGGAGATTTTAATATTTTTATTGTGTTTGATTTGATTTACAGGAAGCTTCAAATAATGAAAGAACAGATTTGCTGAATCGTCTTGAAGAAGCAGAAAAACGACTTAAGGAAATTAGTGAAGAGCATAAAGTTATTAGTAATTCTTTACAAAGTAAGAATGTTTTCTTCAGCTTTCACGTAATATTTTCTTTTCTGAGATTCCTTTCTTGTAATTCAAGAGATTAAATCTTCTTCTTAGGCGAGCAAACCAAATCTTCTCAACTTGACGAAGAACTGCGTCAAGTACAAGTGGAATTGCGTGGAGAACAAGCACGATGTATAGAATTGCAAAAATCACTTAGTCATGAACGTCAAGATAAAGATGCTATCCTTTTGCGAAATGCACAAGTTAGTCAAGAGGTGCAATTGGCACAGCAAGCAGCACGTGAACAACAAAGAGATCAGACAGAGCTTTTGAACAGAGTTACCAGCCTTGAAAACCAATTATCTGAGAAAAATAAGGTACGAAAAATCTTCTATGGGGATTCATTTACACCAATCAGATATTCCAATTTACTTTTGATATTAGGTATGTGATTTATAACTTTCAAATATCTCGAAGATGAGTGATCTGGTTAGCAGTACTTCAACACCTGCCCATCAGTGAGAAAACTTGCATGTGAATCATTTAATTTGTGAGTGAATGACATCAAGAAAGCATAATCCACTAAAGTCTGAAACTCTTGGACCGATGATTATAGAGTTAATGTGTATTAAGAGCTATTGGGATTTGTGAAGAAGTTTCCATAGAATTCCATTTCTTTGCCACATTAAATTTCTATATTAATTGTCTTTATCATTCATCACTAAATCCATTTTTTCAAATTATCAAAAATATGTTTTCTTTATATCTTTATTTCTGTTTTGAATGTAAGATGGTTAAAATTATGAATAACTTGTAAAAATTGTAGATTTGAGACAATTACACCCCTCTGCTAGTCGCACACATTCATAAAAACAATTAACAATCCTACACATCTGTTTTAGCACTTCAATTTCTGGTTAGTATTTAAAATTTTTACCTTGAAATTGAGAGTGTGTGTGTGAGAGTAGTGAATAATCAGTGATTTGTTCATTTTAGTTTAGAACTATTGCCTCCTCCTCAACTTCATGATTTTTTATGTGGTTATGTTGTTATTATTATAAAATTGCCATTAGCATCAGCTATTAAAAGCTCTAAATATTTTGCAGGAATCAGAGAGATGGAAATCGTTTGAATGAAAATTTGTCTAGAAGAGTTCAGGAACTGGAATTAGTAGAACATAACAAGCAGGCTGCAGTAGATTTGGAGAGAGATCTCAGAAAAAACATCTGTGACCTTGAGGAACAGCTGGCAGAAAAAAACAAAGTGAGTGTGGTTTCAGTTCTATTTGCATTTACAAATATGTCTTTCCTAGTGGAGTAGAAGCACTTTAAAGGGTTCAAATGTTTTCAATTTAACAACTTGAACTTGTATAAATTTTTTCCATAAGTAAACTGGATACATTATTTGTATCTCAGATAATATGTTACAATGCTCTTGTGATATCTTAATGCGTAGTTCATATTTATTTTTTATTAGAGCTAAATGTGCCTCTGTTGTGGAACTATTGTAGTCTATTTTTAAATTAACTGAAAAGCACATTAACCCATTTTTAATTGCATAGATTTAAATTCAATGAGGAAATTAAGTAAAATTTCCTGATAAAAAAAATAAGTTCCCTTTTTAATTAAAGACATTCAGTCCTTTTTGTACATAACTGCGATTTATTGTTTCAAATAGTCATTATAAGTCGTAATGTGTCGGCTAACATTTTTGAATCATCTTCAGGCCTCTGGTTTAAAGACAAGCATAAGTTTTAATTTACAATATTGGACGATGTACATAATTTAAAAAAATTACTTTAATGTCTCACACACCTGATTTGAAACTCTGAGATTTTGAAAAAACATTCATTAATTATTGAGGGTACTTAACATGAAACCCATGAAACATTTTCAAAATTTTGTCAAAAATGGCTCCAAATTTTTTCTTTAAATTTCTTGTAGGAAGAGAGTGAAGATAAAGATCACATAGGTCCAATTTTCACTGCTAACTCTGAATTTTTGAAACTTGCAAAAGATTGAAATTTTTTCAGTGTCTTCCTACAACAACAAAATTGAAGATAGAGATTTTTCCTTCTAGTGAAATTATTCTCTGGTTAGTTCTTTGAATGAGGTCATGTACATTTTTTGAAAATTTTAGTGGTTTTCTTGCAATATGGCATGCAATTTGTGCAATATTAAAAAAAATAATAAAAAGAAGAATTTCTCAAAAACTGTCCCAAATTTTTTCTGTAAACTTTTGGTAGAAATAGAGCTAAATGAACTTGATGACATAAACACCATTTTGCTTTATTCTTTTGTGTTTATTTTCAAAAATTACAATTCTGTTATTATTTATTTTGATTGTTGGTAGTTAAATTTATTACAATAAATTACAATATTATTTTGTTATTTTACAATCTGTTAAATGAATAAAACAAATAAAAAATTATTTCTTGAACCTATCTTGTGAACTAGTATGATGTTGGCTGACTTCCTTACTGAAGGAACACCACTTTCCAATAATTATTTTGTGAATAATATTTCTAAAATAAAGACAAAAATATAATTACATCTTTTCAACAAAATTGATGGAATCCCATCAGGACCAACACTCATCTAGTTCATTTATCTCTTTAAAGGTCTCATTAATAGATATTTCAATTGAGGAGATATTGTGTAGTGAAATTTTGGGAGGTGTATGGATTTGAAGTGGGTGCCCTGCTGCTGGTAAATGTTTTATAAAAGGATTTGAAGTATTCGGCAAAGCATCAACTATCTGGTCACTATCAATAAAAATTTTAGAATCATAGGACATACCTGTTGAGTAGTCTTTGACTAAACAAAAAAACTTAATGTTTTTAATACAGAATTTACTTTTCAAGGGTTCATATTTTAATAACATAAGATACGTGAGAATTAGAAGAATGTTGTGAGTGAAATGAAAACTGAACCTAAAGCTTTTATTATTTGATATGGATTTTTTTAAATTAATTTATTTATTTGATTGCTTTACTTGAATATTTTGCATTTGAATTAGCAATACGGTGTCAAAAGGTTTGGTCTCATGAGACTACTAATTTAATTATCTTTTTAATGCATATGTCTATTTTGTTGCTGCATGTGATCAAATGTTTTAAATTTATTAAAATATTTGAAAGTTACAAGCCTCTCATATTAACTAGATTCTTTCTCATTGTAGAGTATAAAAGTTCTTCAACAACGTTTGGCAGATATGAAAAAAACCCTTCAACGTGAACTTCGTGGACCAGGTGGTTCCTCAGATTCTGGTCCACCTTCAGATATGTCTGATGGCTTTTCAAATTTTCTGGGATCCAATTCTGGTTCTGCATCTCTGTCTAGCAATAACGTGACTCGAAGTGCACGAAGTCCTAATTTGCAAGCTAGTTCTACAAATCATCTTCCAAAGGGTGAAGAATCAGATGATATTAACTTCAAATATCTTAAGCATGTTCTCATCAAATTCCTAACCAGCAGAGAGTATGAGGTAAGAGGAAATAATTTCTTAATGCATGATTAGTAGTAGGCATTTATGTATTGTTTTTGCCTATATAGAACTACATTCTCTTAAGTCCAGTCAAATGGTGCTCGAAGAGAGTAAATAGCAGAAAGTTTTGGTGTAGTTTAGATATTTAGATTATGTGTTTTGGGGTCATTAAGCATGAATATCAGGTTTGCCTACAAGAATTTTGCCTGGAAACGTTTTTCAAGAAAAAAAGTTGTGTTAAAATGTCAACCTTTTTTTCCCTTCTTCTTGTTTTCCTTTTTTCTCTTTTTCTTTTTTTCTTTTTTTTAATAACACAAAAAACATTCATTTTTTGTAAATGATGGCCCTATATGGAATAAAACTAGATAAAATTACCTGTATTTAATGGCTTTGAGGGTTTTTTCTCCAACCATAAGTCAAGCCACAAGAGCACTAAAATTTGGTGGTACAAGCAAAGTACTTGTAAAAGTGGGAATTACCCTCTTAATCTCAAAATAACTAAAAAAAATTGTGTCACTGGCATAAGGTGGCACTGGGCGTCAGTTGATATCCTGGGGTTCAAGTCCCGACAGTGGCAGGATTTTCAACACTAGCTGCATAGCTAGATCGAATTCAGCCACTGTCTGGAAGAGGGTTCTAGTGGCTGGCTGCTCTGATTGGTTGTTTTTCATGGCTTTTCCAATTAATACCAGGTGATTGCCAGAGCAATACCCTAAAAAATGGCAATCTTTCCTTCCTCTTCCTTGTCTTAGCCTCACCCTTTACTTACACGCATGCAAGCACCTTTACTTACACGCATGCAAGCACACATACACACTCACACTCTCTCTCCTCTCTCCTTCCTCTCTCTCTCCTCTCTCTCCTAGCGACCTTATCATTTGGTGCACCATGGGTGATTACCCATCAATCAATCATTCATTTATTCATTCATTCATGACCAACTACTGAATCGGAAGAGTGTCATTAAATTAGGTATTACAGTGTATTCTTTTCTCTCAGTTTTAACTTTTGAATTTCTGGCATATAATAATGCAATTCTTCCAACGAGGAGATAGATGTTGGATTTGAAGTGATTCAACGGACAATGAGTATGACATCTATACAACATGTTCATGAAGAGATTGAAAATTCGTGTTATGTTTCACTCTTCAGAACAGCATGTTGAGCTGAAGTACTCAAGTATAAAATGGGACTACAAAGTATGGGTCCAAGATGTAGGAATGGTTTCTGCAGCATTTTCCTTTGCTTCAAAACTCTATCATTTTTTCAATCGGCACTAACATTGTGATTGACTATAAAATTAAGAGCCATGAGGATTGAGATGTGGACAGTAAGAGCATTAGAGTTATTGGTGACGACTTCACATCATATTCATTCAGAGCAAGAGAGGACAGCTTGTAACAGCTCTAGTCCCAAGAATCACTAAGCAGTGGGATGACCAGCTTTAGGGGTTTTGACTTGCAGTCTAAGCCTTTATTTATTGACGTTGTTTGCCAATGTTTTAAGGAAAGGAACCTAATGCGCTCTCACATTAATATACCTATTAATAACAACCAAGCACTTCAATGTCCGAGTTCAGTATGTCTTCAATGATGAGTTTTTGTCGCATAGGATTTTTTAATACTCAAGTTAATCCGTTTCTTTTATTTGTGAAGTTATATTGACTATGTGTCAAAATATCAATTACAAGCAATATTTGGTTTTGATGGCTACCCGAATAGCATAGACGGAGTTGGTGCAAAAAGTGCATATCTATTTAAAAAGATTAGGAAATTTGCACTCATAATTTTTGATGACACAATGATGCAAAAAATGTCTAAAGAAAATATTCTTGCTATCATGATTTACAAAACTGATAGCAATGCTGATTACTAAGTTTTCATCTGCAAGAACAGCATGCAACCAAGAGAAAGGAACCCTCACTTTGCTTGTGAACACAACTTCATCTTTGGAGCCAATAAGTATGACCACATTCGTTGTTGGTAAGGATGTTGATCTGTTGGCAATATTGATAGCTCTGCAAGCATGAAAATATGTAACTTTTGAAACCTGAGAAGACAAGATTTCTTCACCTAAATTTTCCCTTTTGCTTCTGTAACAATTGCTGATAACTTTCTCTTTTGTACAATGAATGGTTACAAGACCACCTCAGCATTGTTCTAGTACGAAAAAATGAAGTTCTCTCAGACTGACCAAGAGTCTATTCACACTGACCAAAAAAGCATTCAGAAACTTCAACGCAACTAAGGAGATGGTTGCTGGTGCTAGTGAACATTTCCTGGTTACACTATTCAGTTGCAGTGGGAAGAAACCTTTACTCAACCAGCTGAGATATGTCTGCTATATCTGCTTTCAAATGCAAGGTAAACTTTGCTGCCCTACACCATCAGCAGCTGCAGCACAGCAACACTACATAAGAGACTAACATCAGGTCCAGCAAGGGCTAGCTGTCAAAAAAAAATCTAGAAGAGTGGAGATGGAATAGTTATGGCCTTGTACCTTTGACCACAAATTGTTAACACCTTCTTTTCAGCTTTATTGAAATTTGTTTGCAACAAATGCTCCAAAATCTGACGAGAAAGTAACTGCAAGATGCTTTAACTTTTGTCGCAGTTGCAAAAAGAGTTTCTGAAAATGATGTGGAAGCCAAGTTAAAAGCTGGAACCAATGATAGTCAGATGTCAGTAAGATGAAGCCAAATTTTCCAGACTTGGAACGTGACAAACCATTGGAAGAGTACACGAATCTTCTACCAGCTATTAGATAATACCAATCGTTAAGAAATATAATATCAATAATGTGAGTTATAAAACCGGTGTTTATTCCATTTGTATGTAGCGTTGTTGATGAAGAACCAGGAACTTCAAAAGTAAGTTTGCATTGGTGAAGGAGCAGTCCATTGGCTTCCAAAGTATTAATTTTTCTTTTTCTCGTTATTAATTATCTACTTTGCCTTTTCCTGCTAAAATGTAAAATTATTCAAAAGGTGTAGTATTTTTTTGCACATAACTTGCTGGCATATAAATTACTTAGACCATTTAGAGAGAGGGAGGGAGGGTGTGAGTGAAGGTAAGTGGGGTGCCATTTTTCACAGTATCATCAAGGTGGATATTGTGCACACAAATAGCAAATCCATTGATATTAGAAAAAAATCAAAAATATAAAATTTAGGCAATTTTATCCTTTTTTCATTTCATACCAGGTCAACATGTACGAAAAATGGATAGTTTTTGTGTTATGTTGAGATAAAGTGGGATATTCCCGGTTTCTTCAGGTTTTTGGCTAATAGAAAATAATTTCACAGTACTCTTAGGTCTATAAACTGTTCACGAGAGAAAAAATATAGTCATCAAGTGTAGGTCATTTTATCACCTTTTATTTTGTGCAAAAGTATTTTTTATGAAAAACTGATGTTCTTTTAGTTATTTTTAAAACAAAAAAGTTGGGATTTTTTCTTATTTTTGCTCACAAAATGTGTTACAAGGCAAAATTCTTATTGGCAAACCTGGTATAATGTTCAGCAACCCAAAAATACAAAGGAACCAAGTACCAAAACTACATTAAAACTTTCCTACAATTTCTTCCGTTTCATTGGACTATTAATGAATAAAATGTAGGGATCTTTCAGTTTGAGTTTAGATGCTCTCAAATGTTTGAAGACTTGTTTAGTTCTCTCTACATACCACAGAAATTTATATCATGTTTAAAATCTTATTTTTATTTGGCACCAATTATGAAAGAACCTTTTACAAGTCATAAAGAGACAAAAGTCATTTCACATGGAACAGACAGTATGGCAACACCCCTTTTTATTTAATAATACATTCTTTTCAAACATGATTCATACTGCCTGTCACCAACATGTTGACTCTCATGAGAATACTGCCAATAAAAAAAATTGTGGGGAGTGGGGAAGTTAAAATAACACATTCTATATTGCATAAACATAGGATATTCATCTTAAATTTAAAACAAATGGGCACTAATTATTAAAAATTTTAAAAATTCTGTTTGGAATATTTCACTTCTCACTTACACATTTGCAGAAGAGCAGTAAACACTTTTTGTGACATGTGGTGTTTTTTCTCACATTTTCTTGAGTGCCAGAATATCTTCCTACCCTTAGTGCATCAATAAACAAGCTACATATTTTTTAGCAATGCTAGCAAAATAGCAACCTGTGCCCCCGGCTCTACTCCCACCACAACTGGCTAAAGGAAAGCTCAACAAAATGTATGCATATTGAGGCTACTTTTATGTTGCTTGGTATAGGCTGGATCCGATTTTTACTCCCCCGGGTTCACTCTCACTCTCACACACTCACACTCACACTCAGTTACTCACACTCACTCACACTCACTCACTCTCTCACTCACACTCACTCACTCACTCACTCACTCTCACAATGCCCGAGGCGGGACTTGAACCCACGACCCTACGGTCCGAGATCGCCACGACACTACTGCGTTAGCAATATCGACCACGGGGCGGCCAAATCACGCAGATATAATATAAAGTTCATAATTTTTAATAGAATTCCAGATTCTGCCCACCACCGCAGCCCGTACCCACGAGACCTAAATCATATAAAATTGTACAAAGATCTCATTTTGTACATTGAGGCAGGAAACTTAACGCATACGGACACACAGTATGGACGGAACTTTGACTTTCTCGCACTTACCAACGTAAGAAGAGAAGGTACAAAATTGTACTACCAACAAATTCAAAAGGATCGCTCGATTGCAGCAAACAAACCGGATGTTGCTATCCGTGATTTGGAGTAAAATTTTCTTCTTCTTGTAGATGCTCTGTGCCTTGTGATCAAAATGTAATCAAGGAAGCAGAGAAACGTCTTAAATACAAGAGTTTGGAAATCAAGGTCAGCCATGTGTGGAGCGTAAAAGCATAGGTCGCCCCGATAGTTATCTGGGATTTGTTCCGAAAAATTTGTGTAAGAACTTGGCTAAACTTCCAGGTCATTCAAAGGACTGGGAAGTGCAAGAAATTATTGTATTTGGAACACCCCACATTTTGCGCAAAGTATTGTAGAGGCACCAACAGTCCCTAGATCTGCTCCTTAGGTAGCTGGTTGCAACCTGGAGTAGATTTTATATTCAGCCCACTCATAACACCGACCGCGTTGCGGCAGCCGTCGTCTGCGCCGAGGAGGCTGCAGGTTCGAGTCCTTCGTAGGCGTGGTCATATTTGTGATCATCCTGTCACCTCATAATTCAAGGCTTAACAACCTTGTCTTATCAAGGGATACAGCTGGAAAGCTGATCTCCATATTTACACACATTAATCTCTCTCCAGGATACAATACGACTGGGCCTCGGAAGACAACGTGTAGCGTGGTCAGAAATGGCCGATTCGCAAATAATAATAATAATAATAATAATAATAATAATAATAATAATAAAAATAATAAAAATAATAAACACGATAGTAAACAGAAAACACGAACCTGAAGAAATCAGAAAAGGAGAGAGAAAAATAATTAGGAAAATTCTAGGAGCAAAACGTACAAAAGACGGTTACATGCTACAATCAGTCAAAACAGTAGAAAAGTTTTCAAATATTGAAATGGACATCAGGGAAAGGAGAATGAAATTATTTGGACAGAAAGCAGATTGACAAAAAAGATACTAGATTATGTAAGAACTGAAGAACACAACACCTTGGATGAACGAAATTCGGGAAAGACCTCTGAAAAGCTAGCATAAGATCAGATGACATCGTAGAAAGACCTTGAGACATAAAGTGGACAAGTGGGAAGTTGCACCAGAGAAACCAAAACAAAAACAATACAGACCAAAGTACTCGGAAGAACGTAAACAAGCTTTCTCGGAAAGATTGGAATAAGACGAACCCAAAGAAAAGTTTCTCTTGCTGAGCGTCTTCCAACTGAGGAGAATTCGCGTATAGTATAATAATAAATAATAATAATAATAATAATGAGTAATTAAGACGCAACAAAGCTTAAAAAAAACAATCTTATTGAAGTATACAACTCTTAATGGTACATTGTCAATAGTAGCTGATGCGGTCAGACCCGTTAAAATATTCCTTGGAATCCTTTATTTTGTTTAATTCACATATTTATCTGAACACTTCTTACTTTTATTACTACCAGTGCTAAAAATTGAACTTTTAGCACGCTACACACGCTGCTGTGAAAAAACCACTTGTAGTTGTGGTTGTCTAAAAAAAGAATTCATATTGCGAATTAAATATTTGGTCTGTCAATTTAATTTGTCTTTGGCTTGTTAATAGAAGGACATCTATTTTTATGTGGGAAAAGAATAGTTAAATACTGTGAAAATAAAGTGGGATAACCTAAACTCGAAATGTCCTGGACATTCTACAAACTCAAAGGACGAAATTCAGTTAATATTGACACATTTACTCACCCGCCGATTTTCTACCGGTGTAGTCTCAGGAGGCTGTGGACTGCGAACATTGTTGATTCACGTTCGATATTACCAAAAAATTGTTCCGTAATCTTCGAATTGTTGCATAATGTAGTCAGTCCCATATCTGTTTTTGTCAACACACAATCACGATTTCAACGAACTACATTCGCCAGAGTTTCCTTTTCTCCGTCCGTCCTGCCGCTGCATACACTTCCATTGTAAGAACTGCGGTAGTAGCGGTACTTTTATTTCCGCCATCATTCTCCTCGAGCGATAAGATGTGGTAATCACTTTTCCTTGTTTGTTCGGGTCATTCGGGCCTTGCTATATCCGTGACTTGACTCTGGCCAGTGTCCCAATTATCTAGTATTTGTAAAGAGTCATATTCAAATAGGGTGAACCTTCATGCCAACTGCTTCATCTCCATTGGTATTTTCTTCTATACGTAGTAATTCACTGAAAGTATTGTAATATTGCAAAAAATCGATAACGAAATTTTGACGTTTACCCGGTTTGGGATAAGTTTTCAGTAGTTTAGGCAGTATTGATGATACCAATTTAGTAAGGTCAAGTTTGTTTTCAAGGATAGATAAAGAGAGAGTAAAGAGAAATTAAAGAGTGAGAATTATGAGAATTACTTTTAAATAAAAAATGCAAGAAATCTAATAAAAAGTTTGAAATGAATGTGTACTAAAAAAATTAATGAAAAATAAAATGGGGAATATCACTGACACCTCTTGCGATAAAAACTTGCAGTACCTTATGAGAATAGTGTTCTTAGCAGTTGATGTGCCTATTAGGATGTGCCTATATAGGAGCACCAATCAATCAATAAACCACCCAACCAATCAACAAATCAACAAAAGAAAACAATCCCAATTGCCCGTGGGATGGAGGATCATGTTTCTGGGGATCCCATACATTGAACTTGTTTGTCAGTATCCATTGATATACTGCATGTCTGATACATACTGCAATCTGTATCAGCAATATTAACTGATGTCTCTTTCATTCATTGTTTATTCAAAGATCTGTTGATCATTGTTTTGCTTTTAGCGGGTTCTTCATAACATAACTGTAGATATTGTTTACATCAGAATTTTTTTTGTTATACAGAAAAGAAATATCAACACAAGGCAAATTAATGAGAAAGAAAAATCCCCAATACCAATCCTAGTTTATGTTTCATGCTTTCAGGCACAACACCTTACGAGAGCTGTTGCCACATTGCTCAAATTCACCCCTGAAGAAGAAAGATTGTTACGAGAGACACTGGAATGGAAAATGTCCTGGTTTGGAACTCGACCGTCCCTGGGAATTGGGCAAACCTCAAAAACAATACCTCCTAGCTGATAGTTTCTATAATAGCTAGTCTCCTTTGACTGACTACATTTGTTCACCACCATATTTATTTGTACAAGGATTGCTTTCTGGTGGCTAATGATATAGCCACTAGTTAGCTGAATTGAGGAGATAATCTTATCAGTTTTAATACTGAGAAGTTATGAATACTATGATCATTTTTGTTTTTTCATATTTTAAACACAATATTGAAGATGATTAGTTGTGGCCACGTTTTATAGCTGATATTCAAATTCACAAAATTTGTGAATGTAAGAACTTTTGTATAGACTGAGAACAGTAGTGTATCCTTCATTATTAGAGGTTATTTCATTAGATAACCATTTTAGATCACAATTCTAAAAGTGTTTTCAGTTTTCACATATTTTGTTGGGAGGAGGATTTCGTATTTTTGAATGAAGATTAAATGACTATTGTAAAAAAGAGATAAAATTGATGATCATTTAAGTTGATTTGTATCCTGGCATTTTATCTTCCCCATACCTTTGTGATAGAAGCATTGTGTTCTGTTGAATTTGTGTGACTGATAATTTTATTGTTAAACTTGCAACTTGCATTTGCATCAAATGGTTATTGTGAGAAATATTTTTAATCCATAATTCTGTATAAAGATTTAGATTATATATTTATTTTTTGCCTACTCAAAACAACTTCTTTCAACTTCAGTAATTTTTGTTGATAATTTTGTATAATTACCTGTTACTCCATATTCATATTTATTGATATCAATTGAAATTTGTTTTCTAGGTTAGTATTTAAAAATTGCTTGCAAAGGTTCTTTAAAAAGTATATATAATATAGATGTTAAAAATGAAGTAGGGTTTTGTTTTGTGTTAGCTTTTCAATTTTAATAATCTTGTTAAAGATTGTTCTGACTGCTATTCTGCTCATATTGCAATGGTTTGCAAATGGTGCCAAAGTTCTGTAAGCTTTCATTATTGTTTCATATCTCGGGTTTCATGTCATAGCAGAGAAAGGATGTGTTCCAAATATCATTTGCATCCAACATAATTGTGTTGAGCATCACAAATTAAAATATCAGTGTACTTTGGAACAAAATGTTTTGATTGTACACCATACCCTTGTAATACTTTGTACATACTTTTACATTTCCCCTTTAGGGAGAATATTCTGTGAATATGTATTGTATTATCATGGAAATTAAAAGATCATTTAACAAGAAACCTAACTATAGAAAATGTTTTTCATTGGTCTTAAAACTGTCTCAAGCAGCAAAGTCGATTTTCTCCTTCTTTGTATTAAATGAAAAGTACAACTTATATTCATTTAAGTTACAAACCAGGAGCCATCACTGAAAAACACGCATCATTGATACCTCAACGAAATATTTTTGATTAATAGCCAGGATAGAGATGAACTGGGAAGCGAAAGTACAGCTTTCCCTAGTGGCAATTTTTGAGAGAGTGCAGAGAGGAATGCTCTCCTCACACATTTCCTTCTTTTAAATGTAATTTCCAAATACAATATTCTTTAATGAAAGGAAAATTTGTTTTTTTTTAGTTCATAGTTATTGGTATTGTCTTTGATTGAGTTTAAACTGCGCACGTTTTTTAGGCGATATGAAATCTCTGCATTTCCTCCTCTTGTGTTGTTGTGACCCCCGAATGGCACAGCACTGCAGTGGCAAGAAGAAACTTTTTTTAAAGCAGCTATACGGCATGAGGGGAGGAGATCCTCCTGAAGAATGCCATCTATTGTCAACTATCGGAAGTATATGAAATGAATTAAATTAAAAATTAAATGGGCGAAGAACAGTGCAACTAAACAAAGCATTTTGATATTCAGCCAGTGAAGATGGCTTGCCTAGAGAAAAAAGCATTCTTCTTGTGCTCCCTTCACATGATTGTGTAGTAAGTCAGCTGTGCTGCACTGTTCCGATTTTCTTTCCTAGAATTGTAAGTTGTTGTTTTTTTCCAGTGATATTAAAAAATTAGGTCGTGAAATTCAGACGCACGAAAATCACTGGATCAACTTCATTGTTAGTTTAAGTGAACACTTTTTGGTAAAAACGAATACCGCATTGATCTAGCCTTAAGGGAGCTGCTAGCAGAGTTCTACTAGTAACGATACCACAAAGATAACGAATTTCGTTTACATCTGCATGTAACCTAATTTGTTGTGATCCATTTAATATAATTGGTATGACTTCTTTCCTCTTATGGATCGTCCATAAATTACGTAACGCTGAAGGAGGGGGCAGGGAGTTTGAGACAGCGTTACGCTGCGTTACATAGGAGTAGGGGGTATGGGTTTATTGTTACGTAACATTGATTCTTTTTTACAATTTTCAGCATTTGAAATAATTCCTTCTTTTTTTTGGAGACTTGCACTAAAATTCGCCCATGACGGCGTATACATGGCTTGTGATAAAAAATTTTCTCACCTATGCATCCTTCCTTCTCTCACAACTTGCTCCTACTTCTCGCATTCTCAAGGGGAGGGGGTCGTACGCGTTACGTAATTAGGGAGATTCAAGCGCGCGTTACAGAGGGGAGAGGGGGTATTCAAAATTCTCCAAATTTGCGTTACGTAATTTATGGACGGTCCCTTAAGAATCCTGCATGAGGCGCTACTGGCGGTCCCCTAATATAAGTCGCCATTAGGAGGAGCGATGTTTTAAGAGCCAAAATATAAATGTTAAAAGATAATGTGTAAAAGAATGCGTATTTTATTATATTGTTTTTCGACATACTTTTACTTCGACGCGAGTCTTACGAGCAGGGGCGACCAGAAGAGGGGGGGGTAACTTGCACCAGGCTCTGACTTCATTTAGGGCCCCGATTTTTTAAATAAAAATTAAAAAAATATTTATCTCTTAATTCAAATTTAATGCTATGTTTAAGTTATTTATGGTGCAATTTATTCTTATTGTGAATTGGGGGAGGATGGAATTTTTTGTTTGAAATGAGGGGCCCCTGTGGATTTACTGCTCCAGGTTTCTGGTTTTCTGTGGGCGCCCGTGCGTCTGCATATGCGCATAGCGACCTGGTGGACATTGCCGTTCTGGTTACATTGTCCCATTTTTCTGCCATGTTTTTTTGGGTACTTCACAATTCCTCCGTTGGGGTACTCCAATTTTTTCTTCAAATTTATTGTAAGAGTAGATTTCAGTACACTTATAAAGACGGTACAGGTTCGATTTTCACTGTTAACTCTGAATTTTCGAAAATCGCGATGCCTTTAGGGCTCCCCCGGACAATTATTTGAGATTTTTTCTCAAATGAAATTTGTTCTTGAAAATTAATTCTTTAATTGAAGTGCATTTTTTTTATATTTGTCTTTTGCGCGTAATTTTGAGTGACAGGGCAATGCTTTAAAAATAGAATTTTCTCAAAAACTAAGAAAAAACAATTTTCTCGATTTTTTTCTTAAAACGTTTTGCACGGAGAGAAACTAGGTGCACTGAATAACGTGATACCAACGGCATTTTGATGACACTTTTTGAATTTTCAAAAATTACATATGTACTCTCCTTTCATTGACATGTAGGCAATTTTTGCAGTTTATTGCATTTGTAGGTTTAAGTGCGTCAAATGATTTCTTATGAAGTTTCTCTAAAACGCAAAACTATTCCGTCAAAATCCCGAATTGTCAGAAAAGTTCAATCGACCTTTTCTCACAAACGTTTCCAAATTTTTCAATGAAAATTTGCATTTAGAACCAGGTTTAACTTTTGTATTCTTAAGTACATGTTTCAATTCTACTACAGGACATTTGAGACAATGTGTTTTGATAACATTATTTCGTCAATATAAATATTACAGGAAAGTAAACTAAATCATTGTGTAACTATTCATACGTGCTATAATTTTTTTTTTTTTTTTGCAGTTTGTAAATTTTGAAGATTGAAATATTGTTCATTACTGAGCGCTATGATTATAGATTTTAATGTTATAAGAAAGTGTGTTTGCATTTTTGGAGTTTTTTTGTAGTAAGTTTCTTTGCATTTCTGATATGAAATCGAATGGTGTCGAAGTCGTTCAGATTCAATGTCACATAGATCATTGGTTTTATCAATATTATTTTACAAAGCCATAACATGTTGCCGGTTACTACGGTCAAGTGATTTGGCGTCGTGGAGCAGGTAAGTTGAAACTCGTGCAAGGTATAAATGTTTTAATTTGTTATGGTGTCTTGGGATGCACTCTGAGTTCCGTGTGTAATATATCTACCCCATTATATTTTGGCCTGTCATGTCAAGGATGTGATATGTGTGTGTAATTGAGGAAATGGATTTCTACACCCAGAACAATGGTCCATGCCCTGAGTTAGGGCCAACGAATACCATGGGAAAATTTCTAAAGGCACAAGAGAGAGATAGGGCCGTGCGATGTTCGGAAAGTCCGAAGGTGTTCTTCGTGGGAATGTCCCCAGAAGAACGGCAATTACCGAGAGAGGCCTGGTAGGTCTTTTAGGCACATTCACACTCTTGTACTCATTATTTTAATGTGTGCAAATGGGAAGCGAAATGAAGGGTCAGTAGTAATTGTTGTAGTTTAAACTATCAAATGAAACTGAGACAGATGAAAAATTGCAAATAAAAAAAATAATAAACAGCTTTCTGCAATCGCCGTAACTATTTATAAATGTATTCCATTTTATTCCCAGTGAGACTGGGTCAATACCTTCAGGTTTGCAGTTGCCTGCGGAACAACGATCGAACGTAGGCGTACACGTCTGAAGCAAATCGACGGCCATGAATCTCTTCAGGGCTCCAAAAAAATTGAAAATCGTATGGGGATAGATCAGAATTGTAAGTGGGATGAGTGAGCTTTCCAGCAGAATGCCTGCAGCGTCGGCAGCATTATCGTGCAACAGAATGATGCCGTCTGCAGTGGCGTAGCGTCAGGGGACGCTGAGATGCTGAGCATCCCCGTATACAAGAACCTTAAATATTGTATTGATAATCTTACAAGTGGTCTGTTGAGCGAAACACGTTTTGTATTAATTTTAAATTGATTTCCTATTATTGAATTTGGCGGACTGTTGAAGCTGGTCTGTGATTGCTTGGAAGCTAAAATACTTCTAGCGTCTGCCGCGTGTTGCGACGAGCAATGACGCATGCGCAGATGGCGAGGTTCCCCTCTCCCCTCTTCACCCTTGGCCCAGAGAAACCCGACTGCTTTACGCTAGCATCTACTGCGGAAAGAAGCTCGTTTGTGCACGAGAGCGCAGCACACTTCAGGCGGTCAGTAAATTATCTCTCCCTCTCATTCGGGAGTCCCCGCTTGGTCATGGGTACAAACTGTAGAAATAGTGTCTGTCTACTATTTCTTAATTAATATCCAAGAAATTGTATTATCTCTGAAATAGATTACATATTATTTAAGTCTGCAATGTATATATAAAAAATGGTCTTATTGCCATTCGCGTATAAGAATTAAAGCTGAGCCATTGTATAATTTGCTTTCAAGACATCGGCAGCCCTGACTGCTGTGAGGATTTTGTGGGAAGCGCCTACACCGTCGTAAGCAATCGAGATCGTGGAAGTAGTTCCAGTGTATCTGCCTTGTGTTGCGTTGGCCTGTTAGATGAAGTAGTTGATAGTGACATTTTGTGTGTTACTGTTGAGCATCCCCGAACGTGCGAATCACGCTACGCCACTGGCCGTCTGACAACATTCTTCGGTATTTGGACTTGAGGGCGCGCTTCAAGTTTTGCAAAGTTTCCACCATGTTCATCTCATATAACAGACATTCCGGCATCAATTTCGCATCCTGTCACTCCTTGCACTGTCAAAAAAAAGGACTACACCTCGCTGTTCCTCTTTCCGGCCACCATAGTGATGTCGGACGGGCGCAGACTCGCTGACCTCAGTTCAAGCACGTCTAACAGACAAACACCAGAGCGATGAATGTTCGCGCTGTTCCTACCTGATTCTCGGTAGACGGTACTTCTATACACACACTTTTACCTTTAACAACTTCCGCTCCATGCTCGATATACAGTCTGTCTCGTTTTCATTAAATTGACCCTCGTATTAGTTGACATGAGAATTAGCTTTCTTGAGGAAGTAAGGATATGAGACTCGAATCCAAGTGACTGAGAGCAACTGACATCAAGTCTCATGACTAGGGAGCGGATTTTGATAACCTAAAAATCTTCAAAAAGGATCAATAAAATGCTCTTAAAATGTTTTTAAAAACGCCTTAAGGTAAAGAAAAATTACGTAAAAAAATTTATCAAAACCAGTTCAGATGAACAATATTGTAGTTTTTGGAAATGTTACTTATGTAATCAAGGCTTCTTCCTTGCGTGCTAATGAACTAAACTTACAAACTTTTGGTTTGGAGTGTTCTTTACCACAAAATCTATCTTTAGTGAAAAGTGACTTTAGTTTTGTGAAATCGGCCGAACCGAAAATGGCACTGATAGGTGTCACAGAAACCTTAGATTACTTGCTCATAATTGCTCATAAATAATTTCTGAGTCACATTACAATTTCTAAGCAAAGAAATCGAATAAGCTACTCAGGAATTCTATGGAGAATGTTGGTTGCATTTCGTAAATATGGTTTAAAGCAAGTATCATTAAAATGATATTAAAATCGATTAAATAAGGGGAAATGCTTTAAAAATAACGGAAAAAGATTTTAAAAAATGACAATGGTCGAAATCGACGAAAAATGCCAAAAGTCTTCTAAAAATGGGTCATTTTCTTCTGTCATAACATAAAATTAATGTCTATACTAAAAGGTATTGTTCTAAAGTGAAAAGAAAAAATGACATTTCATTAAAGACCGCCCCCTCCTCGAGGAGGGGGCGGAGGTTGCGCGTTCGTACGTGTATAAAATGTTGTTTACAAGAAATCAGATACCCAAGGAGTATGTTATGCTTGGAGGTAATTGTGTATGGAGGAAACAAATTTCAATGGTACAATTAATCACAAAACGATGTTTTGAAAATAAACATTTATTTATGAATTTCCCAATGAGTTAATTCTTCTGCTCAGCAGAAGGCATACCACGAGGAGGCTGTTGCACTGTTGAAAATAATGGTAGGTGAATTTTAGACACTTAAATTTGAAAAGGATCAAATTTTATATGGAAAGGCACTACTTGCTATGCATTTTATATTGCTGCAGAAATCTGGGAACCTGTACTTAAAGTAATAACCTGCCAGTTATCCATGCTATATTCTGATTTTCAGCCTCAGCTTATACCATGCAAGTAAATTGCGAGGTAATATGAAATGATATGGTTGAATGAAGTCAATTTACCCCCGTATTTTCTCTCATGTTTAAAAGTTATAATCTTATGTAATATTATTGCCTAATAAACACAGAACATTAGCGAGTCACAATGCTTTGGAATGAACACTCACTGTTCTGATGAGCTATTAATATTAGGAACGAATTTTCATGTATCTCGGCATTTCATCCACGTCTACGATCAAATTCATAATACAGAATAATCAACAAGAATTGTAATAAAATATACTCACACAGTCAAAATTTAAACGTACCCTGGTTTTGACATTACTGCTCTTATTTTATCACAAATTAGAAGTATGACAGAGTTTCACATTGTTCACTTGAATCACAAAAGTCACTTCAACACTAAAACCAATTATTGACGATTTAAAGTTAAACGATATTTTTTATTTTGCTGACGATGCGTGATTGAGGAAGCCGTTTGTTGCAGGAAAAGAGAAGAGGCGTTGTTCGTTGTGTTAATACTGTTGTTTCTTCGCATCGTGCAGGATAACTCTACGGTGTCATTCCCGGACTACAAAGAGAAGTTCTTCTATGATGATAGTCCATCAAGAACCTTTTCGACGTCCGCGAAAATCTCTTCCGGAGAGCGCTCGCCGTTGATCTGGAAACACAAAATTGGGACATCAGCCGTGATGCAACTACACCTGAGGGATCGTCCATAAATTACGTAACGCTGGAGGGGGAGGGATGGGGTCTGAGGCAGCGTTACTTTGCGTTACATAGGGTTAGGTGGTTGTGTTACGTAACATTTCTATTTTTTTTTTTTTTTTACATTTTTCAACAGTTGCTGAAATAATTATTTTTTCGAGACCTGTACTAAAACATTAAAATATTAACTAATTAATTTGTTTTAAAAACATATACTAAAGTTATTAGTTGTAAATTGTTACAATTAATGGAAATATTTTTTCAACGTTTTCTTGAATTTGTAAGATTGCGAAGAAAATATTCAAAACGGATATGAAGAGTATTCTAGAATCCATTTAAATTGGCGTTGTAGATTTTCGCTCTTGCATCACCTACGATGGCGTGTGCATAGCTTGCAATCAAACATTATTCGCCCAAACATTCTTCTTTCACTCACAACTTGACCCAATCTCATTGTTAGGTGCAGCCAGCATCGCCAACTAATTTCTACTTTGTCATTTATTTTAATATTCAACACAAGTAAAATAAATACAAATTGTTTTACTGTGCTACAATTTATTTTTACTTCTTTAATTTAAAAGCAGGTGTCGCAAGCATTACGTAATTATTTAGGGGGGTTCAAGCGATTGTTACGGGTGCGTTACAAGGGGGAGAGGGGGGTATTGAACATACTCGATCTTTGCGTTACGTAATTTATGGACGGGCCCCTGAATTGTGAATGTTACAGTACCGTCAGCGTATAAGCGTCTCTGACAGTTCTCTCATGACCTGCTCTGTAGCAATAAGCTTGCGAGGATTTGTTTACTTTCTTACAACCAGGGTTCAGCGTTGCTTCTCACCTGACTTACACGGAATCGCAGAGGCAATAAAGTTCGGCTGTGACGAAGGTTATGAACATGATGTCAAGACGTGTCATCGCCTGCAGGTAATTGTTAAATGTTTCGAAATTTCGTTTATCTGTCGTGGTGCTGCCATGTGCATATTAATGTGCGACCGGGAGAGGTGACTTGGTGCATCAACTGGTGTCACTGCGGTGCCTTCGACCGGGAGGTCCTGGGTTCGAGTCCCGACGGAGATAGGATTTTCGAGATTAGCTTGTCAGCTAGGTCGAATTCAATCGCTGTCTGGAGGAGAATTCTAGCGGCCGGCTGCTCTGATAGGTAGTTTTCGGTGGTTTCTGCAATAAACACCAGGTGAATGCCGGAGCAGTACCCTAAAAGGCCTTGGACCGCGCGCGATCTTTCCTTCGTTTTCCATTGGCACACGTTGGTTTTACTTTCTTGCTGCGGAGTAGAGAGAAAGTTATGTAATGCTGCACGAAAAAACGGCGAATTTTCGGCAGAAAAACTCCTATTATAGGGCCATGGTAACGAAAAAATCGATAAATCCAGTTGCTAAATTTAGAGAAAATCCTCTAACACGTGGTGTAGACAGAATCCATGTTTTGTGGATCCTTGATACCGAAAAATCTAATGACGGCAAAACTTCTGTGTATCCATCCCGTCTGTCTGTCCACGAACAACGCTAGCGGCTAAACCGTTCAGCTGATTTTTCCAAAATTGATATTCCCAATCGATGTGGCGGATATTGCGGCCCCTTGAATTTGAAATTGATATTTTAATTTTAGGGAACATGAACACTTTTACATGAAGACTGGGACATTTTCAAAAAATGTCTCCATCGTGTTTTATTAAGTTTTGTTGTTAGATAGTGTGAAGAACATGTAAGAGAATGGTGCAGGTCTCATTTTTCGTTAAAAACTGATTTTTCGAAAATTGCAAAAATTCAAATTTTTTTCGCCTTCCTACAACTACCATTACGAAGATAAGAGTTTTTTCTCTTAATGAAATCTGTTCCTTAAAGATAGATTTGGAAATCAGGTCATATACAATTTTACGTAAATTTTAGTACTTTTTGTGTAATTTTGCGTGAATGCATGGGCGAGAAAGTACGTGCTGATTTAGCACCACTAGTTGTTTTTTCTCGCCCAATTGGTGAAATTCTGCCCAGTAGGGCATCCGTGCTACACTCCTTGACAGTGATTGTGGTGAAGATGTGTTGGGTAGAATTCTGTCCAGTAGGGCATTCGTGCACACTCCTTGGCAGTGATTATGGTGAGGATGTATTGGGTGGAATTCTGCCCAGTAGGGCATCCGTGCTACACTCCTTGACAGTGATTGTGGTGAAGATGTGTTGGGTAGAATTCTGTCCAGTAGGGCATCCGTGCTACACTCCTTGACAGTGATTGTGGTGAGGATGTGTTGGGTAGAATTCTGTCAAGTAGGGCATCCGTGCTACACTCCTTGACAGTGATTGTGGTGAGGATGTATTGGGTGGAATTCTGCCCAGTAGGGCATCCGTGCTACACTCCGTGACAGTGATTGTGGTGAGGATGTGTTGCGTGGAATTCTGCCCTGTAGGACATCCATGCTACACTCCGTGACGGTGGTTGTGGAGAGGATGTGTGGGCTGCGTGTCGCAGGCGCGAGCGCGGTGCGCACCGTCTGGGTCTTGGCGGAGAAGTGCTGGATGACGGGCTGGCTGTGCTTGGCGAAGGTGTCGAGGCGCTTCTTGATGGTCTCCTCGTTGTCGTCCACGCGGCCCGACGTCAGCGCCCGGCCCAGCAGGCGCTGGGTCATCGTGGCGGGGCTCACCTCGAAGTACAGCACCACCGTGCACGGCTTGATCTGCGCACACACGTTGATACACTGACTCACGAAATTGATCATAACCCTGCTTCCTTTCTAATTCACATATCCACCGAGAGCGTCAAGTACCTCTCTTCTCACAATTCATCTCGCAAAGCTCTCAAAAATATTATTCTCTCCTTCCTGCGTGTCCTAACACTCCAATATTCAATCTCGGTCAAAACGCACATAATCCTTCACGCTTTAGATCCAGATTCCTCAAAGATCTCTTTCGCCCACCCTGTTTCATAAAATCATTTGCCTCCTTTTCCCTCCAACACCCTCCCTCCACTTCTAAACAATAAAAGAAAATCTTCCCTTAGTCAAGTTATTCAAGTATGAAATTTTAAAAATAGTGAAGGGTTTCATCGAGACCCGCATTTGCCTTAGGATGGCCCCGTAAATTCATTGTATGTAACACTGTCCCCGTCAAAATCCCCGAAAGACGAAAGTTGAACGGAAAGAAATAAAAAAAAGAAATGTATCATACGTGTTATAAGCTAGAGCAATAAAAGGTCTTATCCCTTTTAATTACCTTAATGGAATCGACTCGGACGTTGCGAGATCACTGAAAGAACGCGAAGAACCGAGTCGCGGAAACGAGGACATTGTTTCAAATTAAAATGACGCGTTTTAATTGATTAAAAACGTATTTTGACGTGAAATGCGTTTTTAAATTTTGCGATACACAGGCTCACGGGGATTTTATGTTCATCGCTTAGAAAAGAGCGAAGCGTCAAGTGTGCGGCAAAGAAGTACGTTGGAATAAAATGCACAGGAAATTGTGCATTCGACAGACTCAGCGATTTTTTATGTTAATCGTGTATGTCGATGGTCGGAGCCTAGTCTTGAAATTGAACACCTATACCGAAGTTTCAATGTTTGAGGAGAAGCGTTTAATATAAACTCGTAGGTGCGGGTTGTCGTTCACAAAGAAAGAGATCGCCAAATAAGGGAGAAGAGCCGAAGGAAACACTATAAGAGTTTACAACATCTTGTTCACTTCTAATTAAAGTAATAATTTCCATTATTCTGGCCAGTATGAGTTATCTGGAGCTAATTATTATTTATCGTCATTATATACATAAGTTATAAACTATTTCAGCAATATTACAATTTCTTCTATACTACAGCGACTGCATATTAAAATACTATATTCATTTTATAGTACCAGATCACAAATTATGTATATACTTCGGTTTTTCTTCTTGGCTCGTCGGGGGGTGTCATCAAAATGGAATATCTCATGGTATTTCGCGTCGTTCTCGGTTGTGCAGCTAGGAGTCGCATGATCGCCCGCACTGCTCGATACAGTCCCGATCATGCGAATCTTAGTGACACAACCGAGAACGACGCGAAATATCGTGAGATATTCCATTTTGATTACACACTCCCACGCGTCAAGAAAGAAAAACCGAAATATAATGGTCTTATGAACATTTTGAAGGACCATGAAGCAATTAATGGAAGCGTACCTGTTCCTCGAATGCAACTCCTTGTGCTTCTTCGCGAGGGTAGCCGTCGATGAGGAAGCCCTTGGAAGTACTCAGGTTGGCCAGCATGGCTTCTTTCAGCAGGTCCAACACTACCGTCTGCACACACACATTAACATTCTTATTAACACGTTATTTTAGTTAGGTATCACAATACTGTACACCTTGTATTTCGCTAAGATAAAGATAACGAAAACGGTGGTTCCAGTTTCAAAATGTAATAGGCAGTAAATAGATACAAAAACTGTACAGTTTGTAAAAATTGTACAGTAAAACCTCTCTACAATACCACCTCGTTTCGACCTCCTCTTTTCTGTTATGTGATTTGAAATTAAGCTGACAATATTTCCTTTAGCAGCCCTTGCAACTGTCGTCTTTGCGGAAGGTGGCATTCCCGGCGCCGAGACTGTGAGGGGAAGAGGGGCGACTGAAAGAGGTCGCAGTGGGGATACAGGTGCAATTGCAATCCATGAACTTCACACGAACATCACTAGAATAAACATTAATATTAACAATCAGAATGAGACGTTTTCCAATGATTCATCACAACTGATCTTTTCTACCACTGATTGAAATTCCAAAGCATGTATCATTGAAAAGAACGATGTACAAATGGATAGGATGATCATAATAAGGTAATTTCCAAACATAAGAAAGCTCAGCGCTATTTATAATAGCTGTAGATAAAGTCATTCATACAAAATATTGGCATCAGCATTCTGAATATACATGGGAGTAAAATAAATTTGTCAACTTCATTGATTCAGAACCACTAACACGTCATTTTGCACAATTTCAGTGCGAATTTATTATCGAGAATATCTAACATTGGAATTTCTAGGTACTAAACTTATTTAAATTGGTATAATTTGAAGGGGTCCAAATGGTATTGTTCGAGAAATTCCTCTCCAAAATAAAATTTAATAAAGGTATGTAAATTCACATCTCTGCTGAAATCAATGTGATTTTGAACACCCATCCTTCCTTGTACATGTAGAACTTGTGAAATTCCAAAACCGAGGTCACAAGCATTACCAGTAAGAGCATAGGAAGTCCTGAAATCGGCGAAATTTCTCGTTTTCCGACAAGGTGCGTCGACTCACGTAGACGATATCAGCAAGGTCAGCTGTCATTGCGCGCTGCAGCATGGCGTTTACCGAGTTCCAATTGCACTGTTTTTGCAAAAACTACTTTTCAAATTTTAACAATATTTATATCATTGAATTTCATTTTTAAAGAACTTTAAAACGCCGGAGAAAATATATACTTCCATTTAAAAAACCAAAGATGGGTCAATATCTCTAAAATTACCTAGGGTACTAACAATAAAACGAAACACGTTATTTGCCCAATCATCTGCAACAACATGGCGCAAACAGCATCTCAATTCCTCAAACCGTTTTCAAGATATTTGCTGTGGCCAACATAGCTGGTCCACCCTGTATTTCTCCTAGCATGTAATTATTGTTGTTTTGTCCTTTTAAATTTTGTAAGAGGAGAAATGTACTTTTTTTAATGTGTTATTTTTCGTCGCTTTTCAGTAAAATACTTATTGAAGTATTTGTGAGCCATTTTAATCCAATAAAGAAACTTGCAACTTTACTATCTTATTATTGTAATTAGAGAATAAACGTGCGTTCTCTACTTAACGTTGTCAGTGCAGAAGAATTGTTACATTTAAAATATTGTAATTTTGCAGTAGAACTATTTTACTACGTATCCTAAGGTGAACTGTTTATTTCACGAAGGCAAACCTGTTTTTCTCTGTATACTAGTTGTTTTGTGAATTGTCTTTATCTTTATGGAATGTTAACCAGTAAGGCTGGGATGTTTTTAAATTCATACTATTTAATTTGTTAACATGTAATTAAAAACTATGTATTTTGAAATGTACGCAGACGCATTTTCCTCGAACGATATACTAATAATATTCAGTGGCCATTCAGGAAAATTGATGGATAGCATTTAGCATCCCTTCAAACCGCGTTTTCGTTCAGGAACGCCGAATATCTTCGGGAAGAGCAAAGCATCTTGTCGCCAGCGCGCGACTAACAAGTACTCTGCCAACGGGCAGAGCCTTCCCAAGAGCTAACAATACCATTTGGACCCCTCCCAATTATACCAATTCAAATAAGTTTAGTACCTATAAATTCCAATGTTAGATATTCTCGAGAATAAATTCGTACTGAAATTGTGCAAAATGACGTGTTAGTGGTTCTGAATCAATGAAGTTGACAATTTTATTTTACTTCCATGTATATTCAGAATGCTAATGCCAATACTTTGTATCAATGACTTTTATCCACAGCTATTAGAAATAGCACTCGAGCTTTCTTATGTTTGGAAATTACCTTATTATGATCATTCTATCAATTTGTACATCGTTCTTTTCAATGATACATGCTTTGGAATTTCAATCAGTGGTAGAAAAGATCAGTTGTGATGAATCGTTGGAAAAAGTCTCATTCTGATTGTTATTATTGATGTTTGTTCTAGTGATGTTCATGTGAAGTTCATGGATTGCAATTGCACCTGTATCCCCACTGCGAACTCTTTCAGCCGCCCGTCTTCCCCTCACAGTCTCGGCGCGAGGAAGGCCACCTTCCCCAAAGGCGACAGTTGCAAGGGCTGCTAAAGTAAATATTGTCAGTTTAATTTCAAATCACGTATCAGAAAGTATAATTTTATACCCAAATTACTATCAAAGCATTAATAAATTATACATAATTGTATTCCTCTATTCCTCTTTTTATGATATATCCATTGCTAATGAGAAAACTATGTATTAGTCCTATTCATAAACCAAAGCTGCATAAATTTCTCGAAAACTAAAAATACTACATATAATGACTAAAAATAATCGAACATTTTTTTCTTCGTTTCTGTTAATTTTTTCACAATTTGAATCGTAAATCTAACGAACCAAAAAAATGGAAGTTATTTCTTTGGGTATAATAATTTTATTACGTGTTATTTTTTGGCTTTATATTTGTTTGTTTGACTTGTCAGTTTGCTTTTAGCGTTAAGTGTTTCATAATGATTCGCGCTCGGCAGCATTCCAGATCGACAGCGGCAAAACAGAGGGTACCGATCCCGAAAGTAAACATACTCACGGGGAAAACGTTTGCAATCGAGACGTAGACTAGCAGAAAGACAATAATGCAATGAAGAAAGTAACTTAGCGCCTGCACCGAAGTGTGCTAATATCGCTCACGGATCACATGACGGGTGTGGAGACGGAGTGAGAAAGAATATAAAAATTATATAACATTATCGTAACATTGCAGTATCAGGGGCTTTATTTTAAAGGTGGGTTTCCATGGAGATTCATTGTTGTACTTCATCATTAAACAGTTTCAGCCTTCGATTTGTTTTATACCGAAACCTTTCGTATTGTCAGATAGTACCTGCCAGATTAGTCGCTCCGGGCAAATACCAGGCTGTCGCTTGCACTGAATCGTAAATGAACTAATCATGAACTAAAGCATCAATAACTCTGTCCCTCAATTCAAATATTAGAATTCAATTTTAGCGAAACTTTACTTTTTGTATTTGTTTTTTAAAATTTAGTTTCCTATATAAGAGCGAGCCTAATAACCCGAACCTCGCCATAGAAAGAAAGTAATTTAGTTGTAATCATTTTCTTTTTCTCGATTTTTCTGTAATCTGTAATCATATGGCTCATGGCGTTTATGGGTTCACTGTGCACAACAAATCTAATTTTTGTATCATTTATTTCACAATAGAAATAATAGATTGATTCAAATCTATACGCCAAACACATTTCCAATAGTTTAAAGATGTTTTGTAATAGCGAACTGCCTAACATAGTTCACGTCACTTAGTACTAGCGGAAGAATATTTCGTAACGACCAAATTCAATTTCAGAGTGGCGGAATCCTGGAAATCATAGACGTCTAGTTGTGTGAAGAGTTCGTATAATGGAAAGCTCATCAGTAATCAGAACCAGTCAGTTGCGAGGCTACACTGAGCTGTGTATTTCCACTGTACCAGAGATATTCTAAACAAGCGGGCAGGAAGAGTTCCCAACAAGGATGCAGATTGAAATCTAAAGAAACAAGCAAATCAACATATATGATACCACCTCCACTGCTGCAACACGAGAGTTCGATGCTAGTGTACAGCAGCGGGTATGACAGCAGCGGTCTTACTATCAGTAAACAGCAAATTGCGATATTGTCCTTGACTGAATGAAATGCTAGTGTTGAATAAGGTTTTCTCTAACGACTCTTTTGGCGTCAGAAATTACCTGGTCGCAACGATGTACGTCAGGTGATTCAACAACATCCAGGAAGTAATCGGTCTCCATTGACCATCAAAGAAGAATAACTTGCAAACGTTTTAAAATATATTATTACCTATAAAAACTGTATTTTACCATTAGAAACCAAAACCAGACATGTGGTATTATTAAACAAGGAAACTAAAACCTAAAAATGTATGAAGAGAAACGTATGAACAATTTGTACATCTCTACTTATTTTTGTACGCATTTTCATCCCTTTACTCGATAATATGTTACGTCTGGTTTTTGGTCTCCCGTTGGAAACGGCATGAACGGTGGGGGAACTATTTCCCTTTTCCTGTCCGCGGACTGGAAATCTCCCCGACGCGGTACGTTGGCAGCGCTGGCGGCCTGCGGAGAGCGCGACTCACCATGGGCACGAGCTCGCCCTTCTGCATAGTCTCGTTGAGGTTGGCGCCGCGCGCGGACCCCGAGTTGACCTCGTCGCGCAGCAGGTCGCCCGTGGACAGGTGAGTGTAGCCATACTTCTTCACGATGCGCTCGCACTGGGTGCCTTTGCCGGAGCCAGGGCCGCCTGAAACACGTTGGTGTCTTGATTTTATTCTTGTATACTTTCTGTTGTTTATTCGTATTGAGGAATTACTCCTATCAATTAAGACATTTATAATTACTCAATCTTCAAACTTCTTCAACTCAAAGTTTCCTACTCATCAACATTTCGATTTAGGGCAAAATTATGACTTAAAACGTATTCGTTCCCGCTTCCCCAAAGATATATTTCACCCTCCGTAAATAAATTTCCAAATCTTTTCTAAATAATTCTTTCTCTTAAAACTCAACATTTTTAATAATAAAAATTATTAAATTAGAATTAAAAATCGAGTTTTTATTTCATGTTTTATTGAAACAATCATAATTAGCAGTAATTATGGATTAAATTTATGGCATCTCCAAAAAATGTTATGTTATTGTGATGTTTTCAATCATCCTGAAAAATTTGTATAAAATTGAACAGGAAATAAATAATATTAAAAAAAGGAATTACTTCCTTTTTTGAAGACAGTTATTATAACGAATTATAAAAACAATTAAAATTTATATTTATTAGCACCAACGTTTCGACAAGTCTTTCTGGTCATCTTCAGGGTTTGTAGTACATCGTTGCATCCAGAAAGAATTGTTTTAAAAAATTATACACAATTTTAAAAAAAGGAAAAATGTATACTCTCTACAAGAAGCCTTGGCCCACCTGTGGGGGGCCTGTTTGGGGGTATAATTTTTTTAATGTATAAAATTCTTTCTGTATGTAACAATATACTACAAACCCTGAAGATGACCAGGAACACTTGTTGAAACGTTGGTGCTAATAAATATAAATTTTAATTAATGTTTTTATAATTCATTACAATAAGTGTATTCAAAACAGGGAGTAATTCCTCAATACGAAATACCATGATTGGTGGTTCCGAACGCGCCAACTACTAAGTTCATTAGTCCAGTAGGTGTAGTGCATGTTTCCCTCTGGAAGTGGCGGAGATCTTCCCCCGCTGGATGGTGAGATCTGGCGTCGCCCTTTCCGTCGGTTAGCGGAGTTTTCCCCAACCGGTTTATCTCGTAACGCCTCAGCCCAGACAAGCTCTAACACACAACACTCACCGTGCTGGATACTCGGATTGACTTAAGATTTTACCAGCCTGTTCAGCACCTTTCAAAACCCCTACATACAAACTTTTACGTGCTATGAAGCATTGCTCGTAGTGTTTTTGCGATAATTAGTATTGGGACCTTTCTTGACCTTACCGACCGTAGAAGGGCGGAAACACTGCTCGCCGCTGGTTCTGCGGACGTTACTCATACACCGCGCCTGCATTATCAGCCTGTCGGCAAGGTCTCAGTTACTTGGAGGGCAGGCGGGGTGACAAAAACGGGTGTTTTCTTAGCAGGTTCAGATGGAACGAACGCTCTTAGAAATCTGACACAGGCCGATAAGCGCGGCGTAACGTTCCTATCGCTGCCGAAGCAACGGCTCGCCCGCTGCGGGAAGCGCGAGGGTCACGAAAGATCCTGATACAAAATGCCTATAAAACGCTATTTATAATATTCCATAGCACTTCAGAATTTGCGTATATAGGTTTTGAATGGTGTTCTATCAGCTGGTGAAATTTCATGTCAATCCGAGTATCCTGCACGGTGATTGTTGCGTGTAAGCTCCCGACTGGTCTCCCAACATGTGTGGTGGTGTAGGGTATATTAGTGTAAGAGTGTACAAGTAAGGGAGTAGGATAGGATAAGGAAGAGGAAGAAAAGACCGCACACATTTTTATTCGATATTTGTGAAATGTGTTAGAAATTTTGATCAGTGTGATCAACCTGGTTACACATTACACTGAAAGTATAATTTGCGAAATATTTATACATACCTAAGTGTATTACAGTAAAATACGAATTTGGTAAAGACTAATAAATTTAAATATTGCTGAGTTACCTCAAGCAACAGCGTGCCTGGTTAATTTATTAGTTTTGAAAATATGTAGGGTTAGGAACCACCTTCGAAGATTTAATTCTCATATTTTTGAGCTCTAGGGAACGCACTAAAATGTGTTTTTTAATAATTTGCTTTCACTTTTTTAACAAATGTGAAAACTATAAATCAACAATGTAATAATTGTACAGGGTGAGTCACAGAACTTTAGCATCTCCAGTATTTCTTGAACGGTTGAAGTTATTGCAACGCAATAACGTCAAAAACTATAGGAGGAGCTGTAGTTATACAGTAGTCCTGTATATGTTCTCAAATAGTAACTTTATAATGAAATTGAGGAGCCAGTTCTAATTTGAATAATTCATTTCAACATCCAATAAATGTCAAAATTGTAATAAGACTTACCCAGAACCCAGATGATAGGAACGTTGGATGAACGCAAGGGTGTTAGATCAATCTGCTTATTCGGGATCTCAGGCTGAAAACAAGAAATCTCGTATATTTCGAGTCTTACATTTAAATGTCGAAACATGCTAGGGATGATGAAGCAAATAAAAATGTATTAAGCCAATGCTGTAACAGAGTTTATTTCTTACAAAACTGTAAAAGGGGTGTTCACAAATACGACCATGCGACCTAACTACCTCAAATTCTTTGGGATGCATTTCCTTGATATCACTAGAAGACAGAGGCAATTAAGTCTATTTTGTAGTTTCGAGGTTCAGTTAAGAGATACTTTATGATGGTACTCATAAAATAGAAAATAATGCAAAATTAAATGCAACATTTCATAACAATTTATGTTCAATTAAATACATTATGTTCAATTAAATGGAATTTTCGATAATTATTTTTGGTACAGAAGCAATATCATTGCCCGAGGTTTCTCCCGGTGCAGAGGTGGGGACTTTACCTTTGACATAAATAAATCTAGAGAAAACTAATGGATACCCTTTTACGGAATTTCGCGAAACACAAATGCATTTTAACTCGTTTTCAATTCAGTGTGAGAAATAAGAATGACCTTCATATTTATGGAATTCTTTTAATGTAAATGAAAAAATAGTTTCCTTGTCTTTTATAACTGCAGAAGTACATAAACGTGAACTGATGTCACAATATTAAATGGTAGTTTTTTTATAGAATGTAGTTCACTGGATTTGGTTGGTCCAATCAAATCCTGTGAACTACATTTCTAATTACATAATGGTTGTGAATAATACAATGATTATTTATTTTCTTAGGAAGTACATCAATAGAATCTAGTATCCCAACTACATACCCGTACACACCCGTACATACCCGTACACAACCGTAACTGCGTGACGGTTCGTACTGCAGAATTACATTTTTTATTTCTCGGCTACTGAAAAGTAGCGTTAAACAGATATTATGCTCTAATTATATTAATTGTAATCTGTATTAATATTAACTGTATCAGTATCTAATTATATTATAACTGTAAAATCGTCGTTTGGTTTCAGTAGTATTGGGAGCATTGCGGAATCTCAGGTGTCAGACCTCCCGTCTAAGGCTGGATGTTCCTAAGCCTCTGTTGTCATCTTAAACACGTGTATTTGAAGCAGAAAGAAAATACATACAAGTGTAGAGTTTTTATGGTTTCAAATATTTTCTACACAATTAAAATTTATTCGATATAATTCGGTCATCTACAGACGTAACAATAATTGTGCATCGTGAAATTTTCCATATGTGTCCATAACTATATTTCATGCGAAAATAATACGTTTCAACAATTTTGAAAACAGTTTCTGGGAATACAACTTTTATTATTTGTTTTTAAAATTGTCAACATTTTTTTCTTCTTGAAAACTCGGAAAATTAATATTCAATGTGCACATTTAATGTGTCCAAATGCACTTTTTCTGAACATAGGTTCGGCCGTCCGGGCTTATTGGTTAACACAGTGAATCCGTGTTCGGCCGAATTCGCGTACTCTGCCGAACACGGCCGTTTACGAAAGCAACTTTGTGCGTGCAGGCACGTTCTAGTGAACACGACCCTTCTTCCAGATCGACAGAAAAACATTAAATGAAGTTCACTTTGTTTAACTTATTTGAGGTCACTTTTCAACTACTAAGGTCATATAGCGGCCACTGTAAGTAACATTGCAGGTAACGGTATGGACCCACAAATATCCATGCCCCGAGCGGGATTCGAACCCGTGACCCTTCAGGAATGAGGAAGCTACGGCTCTTAACGACTTCTGCTATCAAAGCCGGCAAAGTTAAATTATTAGACCAAACTGAGCCCAACAGCATAGAAATGCAGAAATTTGTTTCGTTAGTATTTGAACGAAAAGCCCTCTACAAGACCTACGATTCAATTCTCCGTAATTATGATGAGAAATTGCAGATTTTGCTGGGTTGCTGACAGATTCTTTTAAACGTGAACCTAACCCTACTGATTCAATAGAAATGTGAAGTTCCTTTACCAAACATGTCTTATGTGATATCAAACATACACATCTCATATTAAATAGGCTATAATGCTAAACGATAAGTTTAATTTTTTTATTCTTTTACATGGCGCTTATAAGTAGACATCGGTTTTTAAGGCACTAAAAACTTACGTTTTAGGCGCCTAAAAAGGCACTAAAATGTTTTTAAATAGGCACCGAAAAAGGCAATAAAAAGTTGAAGTTGGAGGGAAAATGCTCGAATACTGCACTTACAGCGATAATTTGGCCAGTGTTACAAACCAATATAACATGAAAGAATAATAATTAAGTCATTAGTGAGTGATTGACTTTGGACATCTTTACACGAATGAGCTCAGTTACTACTCTTTGATGCATTGTTGAGGTACTTCGCGTGGTGCACAACTCAGACAATTGCGAGAAGAATGAAGATGCATCTCACCCCCGACAGAGATGTAGTAGGTCCTAATGATCGGTCTACACTGCGCACTTACCAGAAGAACATCTGGCACGGAAAGATATCTATGTCGGAAGTCGGGATCACCGCCTTGCCCTCTGGACACGAGTGTTTTGATTACGTCGCGAATCTGTGCTCAGCGCTCACCTAAGCGCCCACCGCTCAATCAAGTGCCCAGAGCCCACCGTTTGTTGTTGTTTTGTTTTCTTTTCAAAGAAATGCTATGCAAAGCCACAATGTAAGCTCTTCGGCTCCAAAAATTTAGTGTGACGTGTAAACATAAAAACGAAAGCTTCAGTCTAGACAAAAATTGAGATTCGTTACTAGTAGACAAATAATATGATTAGAAGTGAAAATGTTTTAAGCATATATTTGTAACCAAGACTAGAAATAAATAAACATAAATTTTAAGAAAAAAACATTTAAAAAGAAAAGAATGTCTAAAAAGGCTTTTATGCCATAAAATTTCAAAAAAAGGCAAAATAAAAATTCATCAGAATGTTTAATATTTCATAATACATAAACGTGTATCAATATAGCCTTTAAATGTCTCCATTAGAATAAAAAAGGTATTTTTCTAAACATCGATGTCTGCTTATAAGTGATGATTTGAAGAATTAATGCCAAATGTGATTGAATGCCGTGTTACCGCTGCTAGTTAAAAAGGGGTGTAGTGTTACAAAAGAGGTTGTTCTCTCTGTCCATGAGAGAATTAATTAGTAGAATGACTTCTGGTACGCTTCACGACTGCCTTTTTAACCAAAACTATTAGGGAATGATCGTGACGTTTATACGACAAATACCGTTCGTAGAATCAGTCTGCCGTTCGCGCCGTCATTTCTTTGGACGAACACGTATTTACTCTGACCGAATCCTAAGACGGTCCTTGATTCACAATTAAATTTATTGCTCACAGCTCTTAAGTTGGATACTTCTCCGTATTTATTATCGAATCCTTCAGATCATTCTTACCGATTGGACCCCTCCGCAGCGGTTACGTGGACATCCTTGTTGATTCATGAGGAAGTGAATTATCTCTCATCAAAAAATCAGAGAAGAAATTTCGATTTTGTGAATATGTTGATATAATCCAACAGTCTCATGCAGACAAGTGGCTACCAAGCAATGCTTATCCTCATTCGGACCTTTGTTGTAGAAAACAATAAATGGAAAAACTGTAACAATTGAGCAATTGTCAAATTTAGTTAAACTGGACAGCACAGTGTGTCAGAAGGATATTTACATGATGTTTATATTTGTGAAATCAATATCACGAAATTATTCTTAACATAGCTCTGTATACACTTAACAGGTAACTTATAATAATGTATATATAATTATTATTATTATTATTATTATTATCATTATCATTATTATTATAATGGTCGGATAACTCTAAATAATCTTTAAGTGTCTGATTCTCATCTGCAGGGTTGTTTGCTTCTTTTGCAAATTTCTTCAATAAAAATCTTAAGCGAAATTTATAAGCATATTTTGAATTCCTGCATGTTAGATGTCTATTTAGCCGAGAACGCTAAATCATTGTAACCAGGGTGTATTAATGACTTGCGTCGATTCGAATCTTCTAAAACAGCGCTTAGATGCTAAATGCCTATGGTTAAGTAGGAGGGAAACGTCGGTGTAAAGCAAACTGTAGTTGATCCGCATCGAAGTTGACGAGATTCACTATGTTATATCAGAGGTGTATCTTTCAATATTTTGCGCTATAACTATTTCAGAGTAATTTTTTATTTCATTTTATAATATCATCAGTTATGAGCTAGACTGAATGTGCTTGATTCAACGATAACGACTTTTGTTTATTTTACTGATATGGTCTTTAATTAAAACAATAACCGTTTTGAAAAAGTGATTGAGTTTTCGCGTTCAATTTCTAATAACTTTGTATCTAGTTGCACGCAAAAATGATTAACATTTGCAGTAAGAAGGATTTGTTACTTTATTTTGAAAATTTATGAACTGACCAAATGTCATATTCACCGTGGGTATTTTGCTGAATGTTACTCTTCATGTTAACATTAAAACAAAATATCGATGAAAGGATGCCCCTCTGATTGCCTTTCTGAAAATAAAATCAACCTAAAATATTGAATGTTGAAAAAACAGATATCAATTTTATTAAAAAATCAATTGATCACAAATATTTGATGATCAAAGTAGTATTGATCATAGGGATTGTATGTTAATGTAGACGTGATGAATTTAACAGTTTTGCCCCGGTAAAACATAAAAGACAGAGGACGGTGCATTCGCTTCGTAATACCTGATTACGAAAACAAAGGTTGCGAGAGAATTTTTTGTTACTTCCTGAAACGTAGAGAGAATAAATGTGGTAAACGTTAAAAAAGATGTTGCCATGCGGTCTACTGATGCACAGCTTACCAGATTTTCCCTAATATTCAGAGAAGTCAAATGTATGAAGCAGCCAATAGGCACTTTTACATTTGGTAAAATAGCTCAAAATATTGCAACATTTTAAAATCTTCAAAATACCCGAACAATACACAGTGCTAAGATATCGACAATATCATTGCCTCCTGATTCTGGAGCAGAACTGCTGACTGTCCAAAGACACGGTGACTGGAAGTCTAATGTAGTAACAGAAGGATATATTGAAGATCCTTCAGAACATAAAAAGAGAGTAGAAAGAGAGAGAGTTTTGGTGGAATATGTAGCCCTGGAACTTCCAACAGGTATGAAATTCAAACGATTTTCACGATAACTGATTCAACGTCCGGTATTAGCATCAATCATTATAAAAATATTACTCTTAATATGCATAATAAACCTTCGAAATTATAAAATCAGAAATTGTTTGCATAGAGTAGGAGTATTGTAAAACTGTTAAGACTTAACAATAAAAAATAAATGTTAACAGTTGTCTTTAAAAAGTATCTTTTTTCATTCCTGGCTAAAAAAATTGTAATTACGAATCTATAAGAGCACGCGTATCATTGCGCCGTTCGTAATAACATCCAAAGGTGCGATGTTCAGCTACAGCTGAATGGGTATACCTAATGGGTTTACCCATTGACTGCCATGAGTGTCACGGGTGGGCCTCGCGCGGTTTCACTATGGCGCCATGGGGCCCACTGGTGACCCCAGCCATACTCTCGGTGAGGGCCATGAGGGTCACGGGTGGGTCTCACGATGGTGTTTATTTCAAGGTCTGTATCTCCCCAGGGGTATTTCAAATTGATTTAGTTTCAACTTTCTCTAATTGTGCGAAGAACAATATATTATATAATGTTCTTTGCGTTCTAAATTACCGCTTGTAGCACCGATATTGTACTGTATAGGATTTGTTCGATGTATTTTATTTTGTAGTTTTTTCTTCAATAGAGTTCCTTTTCTTACTAAAAAGCAGTCAGTATTTATTTATTTGTTTTTCCTTTGAAATATCCTGAATATCATTGAATTTGATTAAGTACTTTCTCTTTCTAAAATTGTGTCCCACTGGTGACCCTCTTGTCAAAAATGTACGTGCGGGGCCACGAGGGTCACCGGTATCCCTCATCTGTGAATCACGTATGTAACATTTAATTTAATTTTTAAAACTATATTTAGGAGCATTTGAAAATGATTTAACTTAAGTAAGAAAATGGTGTGGCCCCCTGTTACCACATTCTTCTTTAGAGCGTGCCCCCAGATTCAACCCTTCATTGGGCCCTTGGCAGTCAATGGTTTAAACGCACCCTCGATAAATAATTCGAAATATGTTCTTTTACTTACGTCTATATTGTTTGTGTTTGTGCGGTTGAATCTTTGATTGCTCAAAAGTTTTTGTGCCAAACTTGGGAGCAAACACTCAAGTTGTACTATTTTTTTGACATCATTTTAACACGTTCAGTGCCAAGCACATTCTCCGTATACTACACGTGGGTACCACAGTGCTTTTTCCCGTACTACGCGTCAGTGCCAACGATATTTGACGCACAACTACTTATGCTATAAAATTGAAACTTGTACCAATATTATTCTAATATTATACACAATTTAATTTAGTTATAAAAATGTACGAGTCCATATGGTCGCAAGGGAAATTTTTGCATCTGTTAAAACTATCACATCTGTTTTAAAACTATTCACGAGACCATATGGTCTCGTGAATAATTCTGAATATTTCGCCGATGTCTTGTGTGAATTGAAGCGATGTGTGGTTTATAGCGGTGGAGTCTACAGCCCACGCGACGCATTTGAATCTTCTGCATGGAGGGGGCGACAGTGGGAAGTGACAGATGATAAGAGGTGCCTCTAGAGGCATCGATGCGTCGACGCCTCTGTGGTGATTGTCGAGACCCAATTCTGAGAACTGATTAGACAGCTGTGAAATGCAGATCGTGACACCGGAAAACAAAGATTACTTGTGTTGCAACAAAGCAAGTCAGCTGCTCTGGCCTGGAAGGAAATACGTAAAAAAAATACTCATCACACCTAATCAATGTGTGACATTTTCAACGGAGAGGCATTGTTGGACCAGGAAATCGGTTCAGAGGAGCACAGTGAGATTTACCAATTACAGGAAATATGGGCGTGGTACGAAATTGAAAAGACTGTGTGATGCAAAATGTAAATTATTTATTTCTTATGATATGCCTCAAAACAATTTATACACAAAAATGGCCTGTCAGGACAACTCTTGCAGTAGGTAGACACTTGTTTACAAAATTTTGATGCCTGCTTGCTGTCATAGCTTTGCCTTAATTTCTCATAGCATGATTTGCAGCGACGTCTTAATTTTCTTGGTTTCTTTCCTGAAAGTGTTTTATCTTCTTCTAGATAATGTGTTGTCTTGGAAGGAGTTCGTGATGCAGTGGCGATTTGGGGCAACAATGTATTTACAATATTCATTCTAAACATTTCTAAAGACATTTTCCGAACTCCTGCAGGTCGTAAGTTGTTAAACAAAAGTTGTGCATTTACCATTGCACATCCAAATATCATGTCATCAGCTACTTTATGATACCAGCGAATTGTTTTTCTGTGCGCCGAGTGATAGGATGCAAGGGTATCAGCAATATCAATACCGCCTTTTCTTTTGTTGTACTCGATAACCATTTGAGGTTTTGAAATTTCTTCACCTCTCCTATTCTTCTTTCCCGTTGGAATAATGTGATGTTCATACAACGTGGACATCATAATTACATCACGTTGATCCCTCCATTTCATTACACATATGCCATTGTCATTTTGTCTTGCAATTATTTCACCTTTTTTCTTGAGTTTTGCATCAACCACATCTTTTGGAAATCCTTTTCTATTCTTTCTCACCGTACCAACAAAATGAGTGCCACTATCTAATAATAAATTTGCAAGCTCCAAGGAAGAATAATAACTATCAGTGCACAAAACTCTCCCACAATTCAAGTAAGGAGTCATCATACTCATTACTATTTGAGTTGGCCCACTTCAGAAAGTTTTGGATCAGTCGTACCTTTTCCGGAATAAATTTTTATGGAATAAGTGTAACCTTCTTCATCACAAAGTTTGAACACTTTTACCCCGTATTTATTAGCTTTACCTGGTAGATACTGTCTAAATGCTAATCTTCCTCTCCAGGGAACCATCGATTCGTCTAGCACCAGACTATCTCCTGGCGTTTTCATTGCCATATTTTACTGCTGCAACAGATCTAATAACGGCTGAATTTTGTGAAGCCTACCTGTAAAAGAAATATATAACGTAAGAGAAATAAAATATGTGCCATGGAATATTTCAAGGTAGACCTGCAATGTTGCCATTTACTTCAACTTACCGACGTTGAAATCTTCATTGTTAGAAAAGTGCCAAAACCTCAAAATGTTTTGGAAACGATTTCTTGACATCACGCTTTTGGCAACATTATTTTGGTACATCGGAGCCTTACTCCAATAGTTGGACAAAGAAGGCATTTTGACTAAGCCCATCCAAATTCTCAAGCCCAGGAAAAGCAGCATTTCTTCGTGGTTTGTCGGGTTCCACGTATTATAGCGACTTCCTGGTTTAAGTCCTGCCTTTTGAAGCACTTGCGCAGCATTTCTATTAGTTTCTGAGACCATCATATCAATAACTTCATCTGTTATGAATTTATGATAAAAGTCCCACGGGGTCATGTTTTCACTATTTAAGTTTATTTCTTTTTGTGCTCGCATTGTAATATTCTTCTGACATCCTCTAACGGAACCCCAGCTGTTGAATTCTGTATTTCCGCTCTTAGGTGAAACGTCGGGATCATCAGCATTATCTTCACTAGCAGAGGAAATACCTGTTAGTTCATCTGAAGAATCAGTATCGTCTTCTGTGCTTGGTTCAAATTCACTCGCTGAGATACTAATATCTGAATCATCAAATTCATCTAACAATGTTTCTGTCTCTGTATCATCTAATCTCTCTTCAATCAATTTTCGTTTCACTACCTTTCTCTTGCTGACACTCTCTGACATTTTGAGAAAGAAAACGGAGCACACAAAAACATACAAATAACGCAGATATTCCACACTCACTCTTAAGAGCAGAAGACTAAAACGCCGTGACGTCTCTGCCAGAGTAGATCGAGAGAACTGTCGGTACCCGTTATCAAGAATTATTTCCATTCCAAGAAATCAAATATACGCGGGAGACGTATTTCTCTGCGCAAGAGCGAACGACTCTAGGGGTAGAAAACCAGGAGCCATCTACCGGGGAAAAAAGAAACCTAAATATTGTTCATCCGGAATATGTAGTAATCTGTAAGCGTTGTAGACTATAATGAAGTTGATAAATCGCGGATAGGTGGAAGCACTATCGAGTAATATCACATAAAAGACAAGCCAGCCCATGAGACCATATGGTCTCGTACTTAAAAAAAACTATACATCCTTACGAGACCACATGGTCTCGTATTAAAAGAAAATTAAATCACCCTACGAGACCAAATGGTCTCGCATTGCACTCAACGTGTTAAAGAACTTACTTTTACATTGTAGATTTAAGGCATTTACGGAAATAAAATGTTTTATTCCGGAAGGCCACGGGGTCCATTTTAAAATTTTCAAGCAGTTATAAAATAAATATATTTGTGTTATTTGTATATTTATATTTTCATTATTCTCTGAGAGGCGATATTTCTATACTTCAAATACGTAATAACATCTCATCTTCTGTTACTCGTAAATGAAATGTTGATGCCATTCTTAAGTAACATATCTGCTACATTGAGAAATATGCAATTAATTTCGAGAGACTATCGTAAATGCCTATGTGGAGGGGAGGGGTAGCTTACGGGGAAGTGGGATGTGAGAGACTGTTTTCCAAATTTTCGCACAGTGCGTCTCGGCAGGTTTCTACATCGGAGCGCTGACGTAAAGGTTGGCTCTGGTTCCGACATCGGCCTGTGATCTCCGCCGCATCGGTATCCCAGCGAACATGCGAGGCTCTCGTTTACGATTCTAATTCTGTATCTGCGATGCGTCCGCTTCCAAGACGCTCATTCTTGCGAATGAATGACCACGATCGACTACTGACAAATACTTAGCCATACGCAGGTTGAAATTTCGTTCCCTGTAAATAGCCCAAAGGCAAATAAAGGCTGCAAGCCTGTGTTTTCACAGGCTTGTATACAAAAGAGATTATTTTCCGAACGTATCTAATGAATACAAATTCTGCACAGTTTTGTAAGAAATAGTTTTGTAAAGAAGGATCTTTTTTTAGTCATATCTGTAGTTACACTTGCTCACTTCATCCGGGGGTTTATTTTAATTTTATTTCTCATGTTAATTTCCTTGTTGTGCTTATTGTTTTAAGATAATTTCAATCATAAAATACAAGAAAACGTTCACATATGGCGAAAAATTAACGTGTTTTTGGAATATGAAACACGTATCAATTTGGTAACATGAAAAATAATATATTTATTTGCATGGATAGTCTTGTTCTTTAATCCCTCATTTTTTAAATATCTTTAATAAAACAGATTACTGATATGATTCTGGATCGAGGTCTATAATGTCTCCTTCAGATAGTTGTGGCGCATAGTTGAGTACAACCAAGATGTATATATTGTATTAACGTATATTCATTTACATAAAAAATACACTAAGTATGCTGTGCCCCTTTCTTCGAAAATGAATGGGAGTGCTTGTCTCCGTCCAGACTCTATGGAAAGGAGGATAGAATGACATACTTTATGACTACTTAGGATCGGCGAAGGAGTCGTACGTGTCTACTTATAATATTTCAAATGTTATCCTGATCTCTATTCATCCTTCCCTCCGTTTCCTGCGACCATTCACTACCGTATTTGAATTTTATAATTTGACAGAGTGAAAGAGCATCAGGAAAGGTACACACCATAGTCTCTCTGCATACTCTCAATTTCTTTCTTTCTTTCTTTATTTATTTATTTTCATTATTTTTCTTTTTATCCCTTTTCTAATAATGTTTTCTTCCCATTCTTTGTTTTTCATTCTTTTTATTTTTTCTCTTCGTTATTGTTTTTCAATTACTCATCATCATTGTAAATATGTTTATTTAACTTTTCTTAACCACAATTCCTTTTTACTTTCTCGCTACTGCTTACGCAGTATAACGAGAAAGTATTGTAATGCTGCGGAGAAAAAATTTCGAATTTTTTAAAAAGTTTTCTTCTCCTTCCACAGTTTCCTCTCTGCCTGATCCCCTTCCCTCTGTATTAACGTATTTACCACCTCCCTAACGGTCTTTGTAGAGCCTCATTCCACTTCCAACAATCCATTTATTTGTGCCTTACGAAAAGAATACATTTTCCTTTTCAGAGTTTTTCTGAAACCATGGATTTCTCATAGCATATTGATTTTCAAAACATTTCCTGTTTTCCGGTTTTTAAAAACATTTCCTGTTTATTACGTCAATTTTTAAATTCAAATATGGCAAGGTCTCTTCCTCTGTTCGTACTTAGACATATTTTTATTTTTCCATTTTTAAAAATTTAAAATGAGTAAAATAAAATTAATTTCCAATCCGATGGCGGAGATCGTTACGGCAATAGTGCAGTGGAGAGCAAGAGTGCATGCTTCTATGGGTCCTTGATAGCGAAAAATCGATTGACATCTAAATGGTCCTTGAAATCCTCTGTCCGTCCGACTGTCTGTGAAAAACGCTAGCGACTAAAACGTTCCGCGTTGTTCACAGAGAGAGCAGTTTATTTTTCGCACCAAATGTTCTACGATTTCAAATGAGTTTTACAAAAAATGATGACTGAGATGTGTTAATATGGAGATAAATTGTGGTCAAAATAGTATTACATAACATTCCAATATCTTCTGACTGTCTAAGGATTTTAATTATATTTATTTTTTCAGTTTTTTGAGACAGTCTTATATATTTTTTGATGATCAAAAGGTTAATAAAAGGCCATCTATCCTAAATTTGGAATTTTCTCTCACCGTTTCGAGAAAAAAGAGTTTAATTTAATTATTAATAATTTAATGTAATTATTAATCATTTAAATTTAATAATTATTAAATTTACAACAAATTGTATTATTACCTCATTTGTAACTAAACATAAAAGTATTTCTGTATTTAGTCACACTCCTGAAGAAGAGGAAAAGTGCTCCTCGAAACGTCGAAAGAAATAAAATTCCAAATTTAGAATAGATGGCCTTTTATTAACCTTGTGATCATCAAAAAATATATAAGACTGTCTTAAAGAAATTAGACAAATAAATATAATTAGTATTACATAACCATTCCTAATGGCGCGAAAGTACGTGCAGTTTCAACATTTCTTTTTTTTCTTTTTTTTTTTCCTTTTTTTTTCTTTTTTTTTTTTTTTTTTCTTCCTCCATCATTTTGCTTTCTCCTGTTGCACGAGGCTTTCGCCGCGCCCCGCGCGCGTCGCGTCGCCCCGCCCGGGGTCAAGTGCAGGGGACGCGTCCAAGGCCGGGGGCGAGGGCCGCGTAGGCGCGAGAATAGCCGCGCCTTTGGCACGTCCGCTCCGTTAGGCGCGGAGGAATCCGCGCCCTGGGCTAACGAGCTGCGGGCCGCGCGACGCCGCTTTCGCCCACCAGCGCCGAGCAATCAGCGGCGAGGGCGAGAACGAGGGGGCGGGCCGCGGGGCGACGGGCAGGCGACCGAGACCCCGTTTGCACGCTTCCTTTTTGACGAACGATATCGGTCTTTTAGCAAACGCGCGCAATCGCGGTGTTGTTTGATTGATTGATTGATTAGGGATTCCGGGCGCGTGAAATGCTAAAGTCATTAGTCCGGTAAATGGTACATTTTTTGCTTGGGAAGGTGGCGGTTATAGTATTTCCCGCTGGATGGTGAGATCCGGTCCCGACCTCCCGTCGGCTAATGCGGTTTTCCTCAACCAGGTATCTCCATCAGCGAAACAAAGTCTTAATTTCCCGTCCGGTCCCCCGGCGTAGTGCAAGTAAATGTATGTGTGTGTAAATAAGGAATGAGGATAAGACAAGGAATGAGAAGGAAAGATCGCGCCCGATCAATGGCCCGTTTGTTAGAGTATTGCTCCGGCATTCGCTTGAAATTGATCAGAGAAAACACTAGATGCCAGCTGCTCTGATAGGTACCTATTAGAGCAGCTGGCAGCTAGTGTTCTCCAGACAGCGGCAGAACGCGACCCAGAATGCAAGCTAGTGCCACCGTTGGCACTCGAACCTAGGACCTCTCGGTCAGAGGCACTGTAGTGACATTGTTGGAGATACATCTCCCAGTCATATTCAGCGTCTTCTGAGGTTCGTGATGTGACACTGCCCGTGCATGTGTTCGCTACAACTTCGAAATCGTTTGTGGAAGGGAAACCCGTAAGTGGGGTCGATGTTTGTTAATCGAGAGCTGTGCTGCTGGTGGATGCGCAGGGGTGGATTAATACCTCCGTATACGAACGTAGAATGAGCAAGGAAAGGGAGGAGCCCTTCCTGAAAAGTTTGAGTGGGACTATCAAACATTACGTAATACTACATTTTATTTCCTTAAATATGTTCAATACCTGATTTTCTCCATTTTTAACCTGACAATTTGGGAAATTGTTATACTTAGAAGTGGAAGAGGCTCTCCCAGCCAACTGGCAACCTTGTAATTAGTTTAACAACTTATACATTACAAACAAATCACATGTAGAGAAAAGTATCCAAGCCCGGACCTGGTTCCCAATGCGAGCCTCTTGATTTACAAGCTCTGTAGAGTGCTGTTGCCTATTGAAAACGTACTAAAATATAGTAGTTCTTTGCAAGACCGCAGCCCAATCAAGCGGTAGTATTACCATTTTCACTTGTTGCCGAACAGTCGGCCATTAGTGCGAACAAAGAAGAGCAAAGTTTTTTCAAGTCCTTATTCTCAATTGCCTGATTTCGATACTTCATCGGTAAGTCTTCTAATCATTGCATTACAAAGTATTTTGAAGGGGACACTGCGAGCCATTGATGTAGGGTAATGTAATTTATTTTATTTGCCGTATAAAAATGTTATTGGCATTTGGAATATAAACTCGCTGGTGTCTAACCCGAGCGACCCAAACATTCCTACCCCCCCCATATTTCGTTGTTTTTTTATAAATTAAGAATTTGGCACTTCTTCTAACTTAGGTGTCTAATAAAAAGCAAGAGCCTACAGTGAAGCCTATAGTTCAAGAGTACAGGAAGAAGAAAGAGGTCAACAGACAATTTCAGAATTTAATCCCAGAAAAGTCGAAAAGAGAAAGATTAATAAAATTCTGAAGTTGAACAAAAATCCAAAGGAAGATTCCGCCTCTGGCCAGGAATCGAAGGACATGTCCTCTGGCTCTTCCTGAATTAGGAAGTTCTACCAGGGATATCTTCCCTCCCAGGTGAAGAGGATGCAGAATGCTTGTTTCGCAGTGTAATTTGAGTGCAGAGTGCTTATTTTGCGGGTCGAATTCTTTACTTGTTTTTGATTTGTATTTTGTTTTATTGAGTCATTCAGTTGTTTGTTGTATACAGCAATAATGTTCACGAAATTTACTCTATAAGTTAACAGTTCTCTAGGAGAGTTCTTTAAACACATAAGAATCTGTATCTGTTATACATCGTAATCTGAACGTATGAAGTTATGCAATTATTGCACTCTCAAGTAGACGCGATTACAAAATCAAGAGGAGTTTCGATTTAAAATAATTAATGTTACTCGCAATCGACAATTTTAAATCTGACTCTTGTATAATTATATTTTCAATGGATCATTTCCTACTTTACCACAGGAAATGGGAATTAATATACGTAACTGGATTTGGGGCAATAACTGCCAACTGACTTCTCCAAAAGACTGTATGGGCCACGTATCTAGTGATGTACCACCACTTCGGAGCAATACGTAAAAGCCCTACTTTTAAACCTCGCTCCAGGTTTTCTGCACGCACTACTCGTGATCTCTAGTAAGCTAGTTACCTCGCCCGCGTCCTTGTCATGCCTGCTCTAGATCTATATCAGTGATGTCAAAGTCTTCTACTGGTGGCAGTGGCACGCGTCGTGGCACCGTAGCATGCCATGAACTTCTCTGCGCAACTAGCGTCGGGAAAGGAAACTATTAGTAACCCCGTCGTTTTACAGTAGCGATGGCGTTGTCTCTGGTGGCGGGGTAATGAACTGCGTGGACGGGCGATTTCGTCGTGCCACTCGTGCCACGGACTCCCGTTCGTGGCATCGACCTTGACAACACTGATTTATATTTTATGCAGTCATTCCTTTCCCTGTACTCTTAAATTCTCTATGAAATACAAGTACAAAAATACAAAAAGATCGGACTGAGCTCCTTGTTCGCAAACCGTTTGACGGTCGGAAGCGAGATACATTGCCCCAATTAGCGGTGTTCACGACAATTAAAACGCCGCCTGGTACGTCTCACTGCTATGTACTGGAGTCCCGCGACAGCGATTCTTGGTTGAGCCGCACCGTCCTGCGATCAGCGCATAATGAAGGAGCTGGAAGAGCAGCATGTTCAGTGTTAAATATTGTTTTAATATCAGAAAAAGTGCTTCAAATTTCAACAAGTCTATGGCAATGAATCTACAAGCCGTTCACAGTGTTTTGAGTGGTATAACCGCTTTAAATCGGAAAGAATATTAGCCTCTCCCCGACCAAAAACAACTCGGTGACAAACAACAATGTGATAGATATGCTCATTACTTTTCGGACTGGCAAGGACTGATTCATTATGAATGCCATCCTAAAGGACAAACAGTTAATAAAAAATACTATGTCGAGATTTTCAAGAGGCTGAGGAACGGAGAGAGAATGAGGAAAAGACCTAAGTTGTGAACGGATTGAAAATTCAAATTCCACCATGAGAACGCGTCAGTGCATGCCTCGTTCTGTGTCCGAGTCTTTGGCAGAAAAAACGGCACAACGGTGATCCCGCAACATCCCTCTTCTTCAGTAGCTCCACCGACTTTTTTATGTTTCCGAGATTGTAATCCACATTGAATGCCGCCAAACTCACTCGCTCGAGGACATCGAGAGAAATTGTACAGCTGGCCTTAAGGCGATTCCGAAAGCAGCGTTTCAGAGTGCAATTGAAAGCTAGAAAGTGGTATGTGGCCACGTAAGGGATGTACATTTAAGGTAAGAAACATAATTGAGATGTACGTATATTTCAATATACATCTCAATCTAAACTTATTTGGACTATGCGGGCTTTTTAACATACTTTACATACTAACAAGTGTTCCAATTAAAATATGCGATTTTGCATACGATTTCATTTGTTCTTACTATATTCCAAATGAGCAAATCTTAACTTTTTCAATCATAATTTTTTACCTCTGTTGTGTCGATATTAAGTTGAAATTATCAGCATCCAGCTACAAATTTTCTACGCAGCCCCAATTAATTTCTTTTCCTTTAGATGAAACTATATTTGTCAGTGAAAAATGTTTCTTTCATGAAAACCTTTTTCAAGAAACTTACACACGTAGTTAAAATTTATTTACGAAAATATTTTTAAAACTTTAAATTTCAAATGTGTTATTTAATTTGGAGGTGGCTACAACCTCAAGTTTCTTTTACTGGACAATATTGTTACAAAGCGCGAACATAAGAAAATATAATAAATCGACGTCCTTACGATATAAGCCATTCTTGTGCTTTGGTACATCAGCATGTTGTACTAAAAGACACAATGCAAGCAATAAAAATTAAAATATTTGGTGAGTGAAATTTAAAAAAAACATCGTGATAGCCAAATAACGTAAGTAGTTTTCTGTAATGCTTTCATAGTTTTAAGTAGGTTAATATTATCTCCAGCGAAAACTAAAGAATCAAAAACTGTTCGCTGATACAGTAGTCTCCCTGTTCGCTATAGATTATTGGTAAGATCTTTTCTTCTGGCCTCGTTGTGTGATATTCTGTTTTTAATAAATGTTTAGGAGATTCTCCCCTTCAATAGAAAGAAAGTTATTTACGCCTTTTCTAAAAGTGTTTTATTCAATTATTAATTCAGTATTAAATAACTTTTTCAAAAACCTAGATATGGAAATTATAAACAAGTAAGTGAGGAGATGGTAAGTGAACAGAAATGAAATTACAATACTATTTTTGGTAGTATTTAAGTCGAGAGATTCGGATGGTAGCTGCAAGGTAGGACAAAACTATTACATGAAGTACGAATTAATTTTTTAAGAAAAATAACTTCTAATGAAAATCTATGTTATGGTGATTAATACGAAATCCAACTCATAAGTGTTCAGAAACACGAGAAAAAAAGTGGAAAAATAAACAGTAACTTACTAGTTGAAGTTAATGTAAATTGTATTTCTTCTAGTCAGAGACATAAACACTCTGTGTACCTTGGCTTGCTTTTGGTTTGTGGTTATGAAGTCAAGTTCATTTCTTTGGAGGTTGAAACGTTTATCTGTTTGGAAGACTGTCAGCTGTCTGCATTAAAAGCCGGTTCGTTGGTTTCACAGTCAACAGAACCTCCGTAATGTGGTTTCGTACCTATTTTTATCCAAAAGGACAATGTCAGCGAGACTGATCTTGACCGGTTGTCCGACTCGGCATCTGGCCATCTTTTCGAAAGTCCGTAATTGTTAGCTGACTCTAAAAAAAATATATCTGTGAATGATCATTTATTTGTTGTGGAATTTGTATCACAGATAGGATTATCTTAGATTCTTTCTAATATTCATTATAAAATTAAATTTGAATAAGAAAAATCATGCGAATATTTGACTACTCCTCAGAACGTCTTTTACTAGCCCTCCTCCCAATTTCCAAATTGTTTCATTTCAAACCCTTTCACGTTTTCTTGTATTTTTTAAATATTTTTTAATGAAAACTATTCTAAAATAGTGGTAAGAATCTCGAGATTCTTGTTTTATAAAAGGAGTTCCTCCGGAGTTTTGAGTTTTCTTCTAAGTGTTCATGGTGACAGTTCTGAGTCTCTGACGCTGCAATAATTTAAGTAAGCCATGCAGTCGTGCCTGCGTTTCATGCTGCATGCATTTTTGCATTTCTTAGATATGCTATATTATAATTCTAATATAATTTGCAAAAGCAACAGAATTGAATGCCTAAATCAATTAGAAAGTTTCTAATTACAATTGTCGTAACGTTCAAAATTGCAAGTGTAGTTTATTCGAGTGAACAATGAGGTTAAGGTATTATTTAATAATTAAAAAAATGCCTTTAACATGATAAGTATGTGATGTTTGCAAAATATTATATGAGAATAATCCAAATTGGTGTTACTAAGTAACTTCTGTAGAACAATTCTCAGATGGAACTCCTTTGAAGGAGGAGTGAATGTTGTTTAGTTATATTGCATTTTTAAATGGAGTTCCTCCAATATACATACTTTCTCTTGCAAATAGGCACAAATATCGTAAGGTCATTTGGACAAAACTACATTTACAATTTACAATTTCACGGTGATTTTTCGCGATTTAAAAAAAGTGGCGCAATTCTGGCTTCAGTTTCTGATTCAATGTCTTGTCATACATAGAAAAACATATGTCCAGTCTTCGGGTCTGACAACTTTTTTTGTGTGCCTGCGTTATTAAAGCAGTAAACTGAACTCCTGAATTCAGTATCTCTCGAGGATGTCTTCCGCGCTAAACAAGAGTACAGAAGAGTATTCGCAGTTATCTAAGAATACCATGCTCGCGAAACGAGAAAGCGGGTGTAGATAAAACGTGATTTCTACGGAGTGGTCATGAAAAAGAGGAGTCGTGCAGCGGCGTTGCGACCAGAGCTCCGCGGAGAGGAGGGCGATGGTGGGGCTGGAGCACAGTGTAAGATAAATAGGTGTGTTCACTCTCAGTCTAAACTGAAGCTTATGTGTGGCTAGTTCTCATAGTTCTCGAATATAAGCGCTGCGATCTTTGGGTCTCATTTGCGCAAGGTCGTGATTGATCGTAATCCATTCGACAGCTCTGTGGCCAGCTGATTTCAAATTTCAAGTCAGTAATTTGTCGTTTTGCGGTTGAATTGGTAAAGTCTAGAGCAGTTACGAAAATGGGTAGGAAACGTTTTGTAAAACTGTGCAATAGTCACAGTTTCAGATGTCATCTTAAGATGTGTATCTTACACCGCGATCCAAACCGATCATGCGCACCGTACGGACAAGCGAGGAACTAGCCTCAAACTGGCTTCAAAACATTTTCCCCAAACGCGGCTAGTTAACACACCTATATATCTCACACCGTGGGCTGGAGGCGGCGTGGCCTCGAGCCCTTTGGGCAGGACTCGTTCCGCGCCCAAAGAACTCCGAGGCAGTGTCACAGCACTGCGGGAAGGCGGCGTATGTATTTCCTAGAAGCGATCCAGGACGACGAAATTCAAATCGATACACGTTAGGTATTTATTACGAGGGCCATCAAACTGCTATGAGCGATTCACGATAGCCGAGTTCTCTGAAATTTTTAATGTATGCTCTTGTTAATCTAAAATCAATACTTTGGGAGTTTGAAATTTTATGAATGAATATTTTTAGCGATTTCGTGTTCTCGAAATGAGTCCTTATTCGGTAGTTCATCGATATGGTTTCATGGTTGTCTCTCTCCCACCCGCTCACTTTCTACACCAAAAACACACGTATTCGAACTCTCACTCGCAAGCTGTCATCCCCTTACGCACACTTTTCACGTACATTCACTGTATCTCATGCATACACACACTCTCTCACGCATAACCACACCCACCCACACACACACACACACTTCAGCAGAAAAACACACATTCACGCATAAAAACTTTCTCAAGCGTACAAACTTTCTCACACGTACACACTTTTTCACGTATATACACTTTCTCATGCATACACACTCGCCCATCCACACACTCGCCCATACACACACACTCGCCCATACACACACACTCGCCCATACACACACACTCGCCCATACACACACACTCGCCCATACACACACACTCGCCCATACACACACACTCGCCCATACACACACACTCGCCCATACACACACACAGACTCGCCCATGCACACACAGACTCGCCCATGCACACACAGACTCGCCCATGCACACACAGACTCGCCCATACACACACAGACTCGCCCATACACACACACACACACTCGCCCATACACACACACACTCGCCCATACACACACACTCGCCCATACACACGCACACTCGCCCATACACACGCACACTCGCCCATACACACGCACACTCGCCCATACACACACACACTCGCCCATACACACACACTCGCCCATACACACGCACACTCGCCCATACACACGCACACTCGCCCATACACACGCACACTCGCCAATACACACACACACTCGCCCATACACACGCACACTCGCCCATACACACACACACACTCGCCCATACACACACACACACTCGCCCATACACACACACACTCGCCCATACACACACACTAGCCCATACACACACACTAGCCCATACACACACACTAGCCCATACACACACTAGACCATACACACACACACTCGCCCATACACACACACACACTCGCCCATACACACACACACTCGCCCATACACACACACACACTCGCCCATACACACACACACACTCGCCCATACACACACACACACTCGCCCATACACACACACACACACTCGCCCATACACACACACACACACTCACCCATCTACACACACACACACTCACCCACGTGCTACTCATTCTTACGCTCTTACTCACACACTCTCTCACCAATTCAGTCGCTTACCCATACCAAGAGTACCATGCTATTCTTCATCTCCCGAAGTCGTGATGTATCGTGATATTACCTATGCAAATCAAGGGCGTTCCCCTCCGGTGTCCAAAATCTGGTTCCCTCCCCCAGTGGACCTGAGGTTCCGAGCCCGTCCCGTCGCCTTGGCCGCCTCCCCGCCTCCCCGCCTTCCGCCGCGCCGCCCCGCCCCCACCGCCGCCCGGCGCTCCGGCGCTCACTTACCATGGTGCTTCCGCGAGGTCCTCAGGAGGTCACGAGAGGGAGTACCGTCCGTGGCAGGTGCCGCCGCTCACCGCTCACCACCGCTCACCGCGTTGCCTCCGGCCGCTCGCCCCTGCGAGACGCCAACGAACGCTGCCGACACGCCGCCGCCGCCGTAAAAATAAAGGCCAGCGCGCACCCGCAGCCACCGGGTTATATTTGCGACCCCACCTCCGGCAAAAGCCCCCCGCTACTCCCTCTCTCTGTCTCTCCCTTCCTCCCTCCCACTCGGCCTCCTTCCTGTCCGCTCTCCCTCCTCCGGTGCCTCCCTTCCCCGCCTCCACCCCCGCCCGCTGCGTCGCTCTTTGCCCTCGCGGTGGAAATAAAACGCGTGTGATGGAAACAAAACGAACACAAGGTCGGAAGCAAGTTCATCGTCTTTGTAGGACTCCTAGGGAACAAAAAAGTTAGGCATGCAGATTGCACAAGAATTACGTAAGTGAAACTTTCTCAGCTGGACATTTCTTGCCTAGGAATTTCGTGCAGGAATGGCTGAAGAAGCGATGCGATCTCACAGATGCACATAATTTCTTGCAATGATTTTTTTTTCATAATTCATGAATCATAATTCGGGAAATCTTCCATTTGGGGCAGTAGAAGGCGGTGGGTAATGTGTTGAACACCTTAACGGGCATCAAACTTTATAGTGGATTAAAGCTTTTTCATTTACAAATCTCATTTACCCACAAATACTAGCAATATATTTAAGTTTGATGCATGGAAAGAATTTAAACGTAATACTCGTTACGTGAAAATTATTGGGCACCGGCTCCATGTTTTAACAGAGTACTTTTCTCAAGTTAAATATTGCTCAAATCACGTGTTTCCCCAGAAGAGAAAATGTGCCATGCTTGATGGAGCAGATCCACAGAGTGGTATGACCTGTGTTGTTATCGGACAAAGCACACCATAAGGGGCGCACACAAATGACAAAAAAAAACAGTTACAGAGGCATAATAAATATGATATGTTGTGTATTTCTATCTCTGCAGATTATAAATAACTCAGAGATAGCAATCGACAGAAGCAATAATGTTTTAAATAGATTAATTTACGGAAAAAGCAATTGATTATTTCAGACCTGATACTGACGCACTCCTGCGGTGATAAGTTTTAAGATAAGCTAATAATCAACATTGCATTTCCTTTGTAATACCAATTGCTTCCGCAGCCGATTCACAATAAAAACGTATTTTACAAATAATATTAGTAAAATTTTTTCACAATTTTAAAATATTTCCTATTCATAAACAAATAATTGTGAAGTGGTTTTGAATGTGGCTTCTCGTTGTTTGCAATTTGAATATTGAACATAAAAAATATCAACTCTTGAGTGAAATAAATTTCGAAATATGTGTCTCCCATATCTATAAAATTAACATGCTTAAGATAGGGATGTTCTTCTTCCCTTAGTCATGTAAATAATAATAATATAATAATAATATAATAATAATAATAATACTGATACTAAAATTATTTTATCAAACCAACCAAACGACTTTCAGCTAGAAATACAATCATTTTTCATAACATGTCATCAATAGCTACGTGGCAATATTCTGGAAGTGGCAAACTCTTCGCATGTCCTTTCTATAGGAACACACAATCGCGCAATCCAAGATTTGGGTGCAATCCTTCATATCAATTACATGGGAGTAAACTTCAGAACTCGAAAAATTCTTCAAACCTTTTGTTTTAAACATGTTTCATTTAAGGCACGTTAGCTATTTTCATTGCAATGCAGGAGAATGTGTTTGCATTGCTTTAGATGCTCAAATTGGTTTTGAAGAAAAAAGTATAAGCATTCATTGTAAGTAAACATAACATATACATAGTATATCGGTAGGTTGTAGACTTATATGTATGTTCGTTTACTTCCACATGAGCTCATTACCGCAACAGTGTTATCGGACTGCGTTACAAACTTTGTCCCCCAAGCCCTGTGGACTTCGGTGAATGGTCACTTCTATCGTTCAAGTACATCAGTCAACTGAATCCACACGCACATATTTTCATTCAAGAATGATGGCTGTTCGGGAATAGCTTGAGCAAAATAAAAGATTTCGATAATTTTTAAAGATAATGTAATTTTTAAAAATATTGTAATAAAATAACAATGGCAAAGAAGTATTAATGCTATTTAGAGAGAGAATTTAATGGCATAGCCATATCCAAGATCGTCTAAGGAAATAGTTATAGTTCAAGATGAATATATTCGACATTAGCATCCGATATATGATTAACCATATTTCCTGTACTCCACGTCTTGTGAAAATGCATTTTTTTCAAAATGAGAATGTAGTATTTTAGTTAACTTATTCGATCCAATCCGGTTGAGTGGTAAATGTGAAAATTAATTCTTGAAATGCGAACATATTTTATCCTCGTCCCCTTCCATTTGCCAATTTCCAAACGTCCTTTCGTAAAGGATGAGACGCTGATGTTGTCTGGTATCAATGTTTTTATTTAGAGCTAAAAAGATCTTTTTCGACCAGTTTCGACCCTTTTTCGACCTTTTTCGAAAGATCCTTTCGTAACTCAAGCATACTTTGTGAATCAGGTTAAATCTTGAATATAATTTTTAAAAGGTACATCCCAATTTATGATTTCATTTGATCTTGCAAGTTAGAGAAAAATTGATATTTTAAAAAAAATTCATATCGCAAGGTCGATGGGGCTTCAGCCCAGTCCCCCTGGATTCTATTACATATATTCCCCATAAAGACTTTAATAATTTTCTACAATAATGAAAGTAATTGAACATATCACTTGAATACCTTATAAATAACTACAAACCAACAAATAAAAATAAATAATACATAATATATTCGTTAAAATTAAAATAAATTTTAAATTGAACTTGAACTGAATTTTCTTTATAAGAAAATGTTAAGACAGCTAGACATTACACGTATACCACCTCCTGTATAAATGGTGGTTCGCGCCACTGATTGTTGACGTTTTCTTTTTTACGTAAAAGTCAGTAAAGGTAACGCCAAACAATCTTTATTCCGGAAACTGCAAAATTTCAGAGCTTTTAGAGCCTAGTGACTTGCTTGATTCCCGTTATTCCAAGCCTACAGCGAGACTTCTGGTCCGGCCTCCGTGGTTTACATAAAAGAACTTTCCGTTCGGCAAACGCAAAACTAAAGTAGTGCTCAAAGAAACCGCATCACCTAAAGAATATGGGCATTCTCTATTTTTCCTAATCCAATATGCTCTCAAAAATTGGTAATCATATATTTTATGTAGATTATCTGATGTTTCTGATTCCATTACCTTCATAACTGACTCGATGTTTGCAAATCAAGTGGTGTATTTTCAGGATTGTATTGCAGATTACAACTGTGAGCAAGGTGATGCGGTTATTTTATCACTGCTGTACCAAAGCGTGTGAACGCCAAAATATATCTGCAGGTCTATTCCCGCCCTCTTCGCTCTGCTCTTCCCCCTTTGCCCGCGAGCGCCTATTTAATTGGTAAGGCGAAATTAATCACATTCATTTTTCATCATTGAAAATTACGTTACTTCAAGAGAGAGGGAGATGAAAACATGTATCACATAATCTGAATTGCTGACACATACTTCGTAAAATACTGATAATTTTAAAATTAATTTAAAATATTATTATTCATATTACACTGAAATAATCATATTTTATCTCTTTGTATTACGATTGCAGCCTACTTAAAAGGTATCCATAACTGCTGCGACATTTAATTAATCTTGCCAAAAGTTCGACAATAGCTTCACATGTGGTCAAGTACGTGATGATTATTAGCCACTTCCGGCTAAGAACCAAAGATACGACCTCTAGTAAATGGAGCGAAACGCTAAATACCCGGCAGCGGCGAGTTACCTTCTGATGCAACCGCGAGGGGCGATGAGCTGAGCTGTCGCCGGGACACTACGTCAACGCACGACTGCGGCGGGCGCGGGCGCGGCCGCGGCCGCGTAACGCATCGCGTCACGGCACCCGCGGGGGGCGGAGGGGAGGGAAGACAAGTGACGCTCAAGGACGTGCCTCCTCGCGCGCCGGCACGCGCACGGAGCTCTGGAGTTCACGCGACGTCACGCCATGGCGTGGCCATAGGACACGGCAGGGGAACTCCTTTCTTAACAGGTTTACTTTCGATCTGTTCAATCCACTGATTTGACAGAGATTTGCATTACTTAATAAGAACTGGAGGCATAGGCTGGCGGGGAGTTCATTTAGTCGAAGCTCTCTTTCACTTCGCTGCGTTTCCATAATTTAATATTTGGATTTTTTAAAAGTTTATTTTGAATTTGTGACATTCTATTTTTTAATGTTATGTCTGTATGTTTAATATTTTTTATAGTCAATTTGCATTCTTACTGAAGCGTTTATGGTGGGAGTAATTTACCCTTGGGGTACCTTGAAATAATTTTTATGTATTCTGTTAAACGTCCTAGATTTAAGGTTTTAACCCATTTCGCTTTTGGTAGTTCATCAAAAAAAATTACTGGTAGTCTTCTAATGTAAGAATTCAAGTTTAATATTTTATATTCGTTTCTAACTTGTCTATTTGATACATAACATGGTGCTTTAGTTATGCGCAAAATTTATTTTGAAGTACTTGGATTTTACTTGGAAGTTACTTTTTGCGGCTCCACCCCAGACAGGACAAACATAAGTAAGAGATGGTCTAATAATGGATTTGAATAAGGTTATAGGGGAACTCTTCTGGGTTGGGCAGATCTGGCGCGCGTTCTGCCATCCGATCGGCGGTAGATTAATACACAAGCCAAGTTCGCGCTCTTTTAAATATTGTAATAAAATGTTATTGTTAGTGCATGTGTAAAAATATATGTAATTCTACGATCGTATAAAAATGTGAGTTTCTGCGTACTGCTGCGCGTGCGTCCGTCTTTTCTTAAAACTTCTGAAAAAAGTGTCATCACCATGCTTAAATAACTTTTTTCACGATGACGTCACAATGCAAAAAATACTTTTACGCACGGTATTACGTTGTAAAAATGTAAGAAATAAAGTACATATTAATTGCAAAACAACTTTACTTTCACTTTTATTAAACTCTTCCCATTAACTGATAACAACATATTATGTATTATGAAACTTGTAACATTTTTCTTAGAATTTCTCAACTAAGGGTAAGTTTTTTTCGTTAATACCTTAGAAATTTTGAGTTAATAAGTTAGATACTACAGCGTTCGTACATTCGAACAACTCCTACGGAATGTCAGCATCGATTTCAACCATTTTAAATTCACAATTAGTGAATTAGTGAAAAACCACTCGGTACCAGTTTCTCAATAGGAACTCGTATGAAACAACAATACCTCATCAATACCTTATGTCGCGAAACCACAAACGTTAATGAAGATGGGGATTCTTTTCGAATATACCATTAAAAGTAGAGGTGAAAGAAATCATGATTCGTAATAGAATCATTTTTACACGATCGTAGTAAAAACATCCGCTATAGGTCTCGTTAAAAAAACAACTCCATCTCGATTGTGGAAATAACATAATTTTCAAGAACTTAATCTAAAAATAACCTTTAATATTGGAATGCGCCAAAGTTTTTGACATACGAATGTTCAATTCGCGTCCATGCACTCAAACACTTTTCTACCTCCTTACAACAGAGTTGATGTTGTAAAATAGATATTTAAACAGGATCTGCTTCGCTAAGAAGCAGAAAAGGAATACCCCCTTCATGCAACTAAATTAAATAAATCCCTAAGCCAGTTCAAAAGTCACACGTTTTTTGAAGCACCACACTACACAATAAGAGATGATCTCTTCGAGAGGGTAATTGCTATCATGAAACCCTCTGATAGTGTTACTGCTGGAGACCTTCGTTTCGAAATGACAACTTTGAACCACATTTGTTAGAGATTAGAAATTGCGAACACTGGGATTTAGAATATGAATGTGGATTCAGTTCTGCTTATGGCGTCTTCACTAAAACAATAAGTAGATGTAAGGATGCAAAGCACCTCCATCAATCTTTCAAAGGCAACGATTTCCGCATATGGCACAGGTGGCAAATGGGCTACGTGTTTCACTTGGCTAGAGCAGAAAAGAGTTAAGGTAGCTCTGAACTTAGACGGCATTGCACGCATCCGACATAAGTAACTGCGTGATTAAAATAAGAAACGTACAATATAATTTTACCGTTGCTCTCCCTACGTTGGTGACCAAGTAGCGGTTCTTGGCTTTCCTGTGCAATATGTCGTTTTATTTGGTCGGTTTGTTACGAGACGGTTTGTCGGTTGCGCTGTTCGTATCATTCTCAGTTAGATTCAAAGTTCACATGGAAGCTCTCAGACTGATGCTATGTCTGCGTGGCATCCCCGTTGCCTCTGCTGATTTCAGGCTGTAGCGGATATTCGTCACCGACTGCAGTAGACACTAAATGTAGTGAACTCAGATATACCGAACAGAAGCCATTGGTCACGACCCACAGACGTAACAAGAAAGAACTGGACGATTCAATTGCAGTGAACTCTCAACAAAGGTTATAAAGAACATAGTAAATGTAGCTGACAGGAAAAAATACACAAATTCATATAAGACTAAGAGTTTTGCCGATAGATGGTCTCGTGAGTTGTTTTTGTAACTTCGAAGGAGAATGACAGGAATTGAGGGAATCGTTCAACCGAGGAAATTATTTCAGCTCATCAATGACTGTCCAGCCATAAGACTTCATTGGTGAGGACCACAAGTTATAAGTAGTGAAATCCGATCTGTCTAGGACATCGTTTGTCGTGTATAATGATCTTCAGATACAGTGAACCAAAAATATTAGTCCCCCGAGGTATAATAACCCAAAGAACAGCAGTCGATTGTATTTATCTGATTCGAATTCTAGAAGCTGGCTTCTGTGATCGGTAGTTTCCCGTGGTCCCGCTAATCAATACCAGGAGAATACCGCAGAAGCCCTTTAAAAAATGACCCGGTATTGTGCGCGATCTTTCATTCTACATACTCGTTCCCTCCCTTCCCCTTACACACACAAACACACACGCGCGCGCACCGACATGCACTACACTACTACACGCATTGTGAGACCAGTCATTAGCTTAGATCTTGTCCAAGCTGGGGCGATGCCCCGCTGGGGTGAGAAACCTGGCGAGGAAAAGCTCTCAAGACGAAGTGGGGCAGTGCCAATGTCAAGATATCACGTTCCAGCGAGAGATGGGGGCATGCCCCCCCTAAAAGGTCTAGAGTTTTCGTTTACCTCCGTTTATTTCTCAAAATTGATTTAAATATTTAATCATGATCGAATTATGTGATTATGTAAACAATAATATTGTAATATTGTATAGTGTCATATCTACAGTACGTAAAGAATATCATGTATAATAACAAATTTGTTTATTATTTAACAAAAATCTGCGATGCCCCTCTCCCAAATGATCGGCTGGCTCCGCCCCAGCTACACTCACGGATCCAACGACCTAAGCAGTTGCTCCGAAACAAACTCACTCACTGACTCCTCTCTCAGTCACTCAGGACAACATCGACTAAACCATTCTGGTCTGAAGGGTACAATCGTAGCCGTTACGCGGGATGGAGCGATCAAAGCATCCGAGTGGTTTTTGAGCGACTGGGAACGGTTGCCCTAAAAGCCCAGGACCAAACGTCTCCGACTCTTGAATGTTTTCAAAGGTTGCTGCACGGTTAGACAAGGGACAACCTTTAAAATCGAGGCGACAAAGGTCTAAGGTAACTATAATGTCAGAACGTGAACCGCAACTTCCATACTTTCCTCCCTTCAAATATCGGAATGAAAACGAAATGATCCTGAAAGTAGAAAAAAAGCAGCAAAGGAAACAAACAAAACTGAGTATGGCCTTTAGTGTTTGAATACCGTACATATTAGTACTTTAAAGGCCATGGACTTGTTTCATAGCAATTTTATGATTGTTACTGTGATTTTTTTCTTCGTTGGAAACAAAATGGGTTACCTAAAATAACTTTTCAATTCGTTGCAAAAGTTAAAAAATAAACGCAAAATTTCTTAGCAGTTGTTCCTCTCATTACAAACGCCATGGCATATTCGTCGTGACTCAATGTTGCGTTATGCTGAGACAAGGACGTCTGCTACGTCTTCGTTTGTGACTAAATGTACGGCTTCAGTCAAGACGCTAGCAGACTTAACTCTCATGCTTTTAGTAATTGCGAGCTGATAAACTCCTTGTGGAAGTGCAAACTTTGGCAGAGCTAGGTAATTTTATCTCAAACTTGACCTGAATGCCGTCTAAAAGTAACGGCGAAGTCCGTAAAATTCAATCATAGATATTCAGATAGCAATTTAATTACATAAAAATTTATTATAATCAACTATGGTTATAATACCTTGAAATTTAATGATATAGCAATCCAGAAGTTAAAATACAGGGGCAGTGGTAAGCAATGAAAAAAGTCCACGCAATAGTTAAACGTATGAAGAATGTATAGTAAAATAACAATTTGTTCGAAGAATATCGTGTATGAAAATGACCGGTTAACTGCTGCGCGTTTATTTAGAATTCCTGCATTGAGACTTTGGCAGTTATCAATGGTTTCACTTATATACTGTAATTTTGTATCACCATTTAATGTTGAAAAGAACTGCATTTAACCACTATTACGATTCAAAGGGTTCAGTCACCTGCTAATTAACATATTAATTGAATAAAATCTTGAAATAAACTAAAAAACTTGCGGAGACAATGCATCTGGATATTGAAAGGCCAATTTTCTCGTATTCAATTATATAAAAAAATACAATAACTTATTTTTCATTTCCAGAATAAAAGATAGAGTATGATTTAGATTTTTTGTGTTTTTATGCGTTCGTAGTTAACGTTTTCAATGAGAATGTAATCCATTAAAACTCATTTTCCTAAGACCGTGTTCATTTTATCTCACATTTCATGTTTTTGTCATTCATTTTTCAAATAGCAAAGCATTTCAAAGCATAAAAGCAAATAGAAAGCTGAAATTTCAAAGCATAAAAGCAAATAGAATAGCAGGCTGTCTCAACCCTTCGATATGGCAAAATCAATATCTAAGAAAAGACACTAAAATTAGAATATATAAGGCATTAATTAGACCAGTGTTGTCATATGCAGCTGAAACTAGAGCAGACTCAAAAAAAATATGCCAAATGATGGAAGTGTCGGAAATGCGGGTGTTGAGAAAAATTACAAATAAAATGCTAAGGGATAAAGAACCTAATCTTAATATAAGACAAACTTGCCAAATAGATATAATCTCAGACTGAGTTCGAGAAAGAAGAAAGAAATGGAATGACCGTATAGACAGAATGGAAGAAGACAAACTGGTGAAAGTGACTAGAGATAGAAGACTGGAAGGAAGGAGAAGAGTAGGACGCCCAAGAACTAGGTGGAAAGACATTTTGTGAAACAAGACAGCATGAATATAGTGCCAATTTATAAATATAACTACATAAAGGTAATGTATTAGGTTTTTTAAAATTTTAATTAAGTATCCTTTGTAAAGAAACAGGCTCTAGCCTAAAATAAAAGTAGGAAGAAGAAGAAGTCATTCATTTTCATTAAGGAGGGTTAAAAAAAGTACCAGGAATGGATTTCATATTCATTTTTGAGATAACCCAAAAGTGAATGAATGTTACGGTGGCAGCTGCCGAATGTCTGTGTCACATCTCCGGAAACGGCAGGGGAACCCCTCGTTTACATCTCTCGGTTGTTTTCCCGAGCATTCACAAGGGGGAGGGGTGTCGAGTAAACATGAGGGGACTCCAAATTACGATGTATGGGCCAGATGTGCCACAGTGCAGGCTCTGTTTTTAAATATGAGGTTTCTTGCTTTTGTTTGGCATCAAGACGAATGAGAAAATAGAATGAGTACTGAAAAGGCTAAGTAAATTTTAAAACAAAAATTGTCTTTGATCAAAATTAATAACTAAGGGGGAGAGGACAAAAAATTATCAGCTGTATAACCATTATTTTGCAATTAATTTGAGGTCTAGTTGCCGAGGCAAGTTCGCTCCGAATGCCACCATTCTAGAGGTGATACCAATTTGAAAATTATCTTAAAATTATATTACTTTAATGTCGAATTTAAACTAATGGTACTAGGTCAGCACATACTTTGTCGAATTGATAACGGTTTCGAAATATCATAGAAATGTGAAAATTCATTGCACCTTCTATTTAATGAACACTTCATCCATTAATTTAAATAAGTGATAAAACTCAAATAATGCTAATATTTTGAAACAACTATTTGTAATGTTATTCAAATTTTGGATATTGAGGAATAAATTGAATTAAGAAAGAAATCTACCTTTAATATTGAAAGTGTAGGACATGTTCGAACAAAATTAATGTCAAAATCTTAAAATTGATTTATTTTGCTTCATCACATAACATTTTCTATACTACGTAGACGAGAAATTAAGAATATAGTATTTATTTATCCATTGCACTCTTTAAGCCATATTTTATTTTATTTTGTCGTGTTTGCCAAAAACACTATTTTATTCTCTGATAAATTAGATATTTTTAATTAATTGGTAGGTCAATTTTGGTACATATCTATTCGGTTTCGACTTCTTGACAGCAATCTCATTAAATAAATGAAATACCGGTTTCACTCAATGGTTTTAGGAGTTAAATGCTTCTCACTTACATTCAAAATGTACTTTACACTGTTTTATCATAAATTAGTATAATAAGGGTAAATGTAATTTTATGAATTATGTTAAGATTATTGAAATTATTATTAGAATAATTATCTTAATATAAATATTAATTTTCAATACAGTTGAAATTGGATGACAAAACAAACGTCAAGCAATCATTAGTATTTCTCGTAGCCACTCAATTAATTATGACAGGTGACATCATTCTAAATTTAACATGTCACTATCACAATTACGCCACACGCGCCTATTGTATCCGTCGTAAAGTAGCATATATGTTTTTATTTTTAATAAAAACAATTACAGGATATTATTTAATATTAATTTTTAAATTCTATTGAAGTGTGTGGGGAGGGGATTTGCCATGAGATGAAGCCTACTCTAGTTACGCTACCGGCAAGATCTCTGAGTCTTAACGACAATACGCGATTCAGATTTCTTGCTAGAGGCTCATGATTTGCTCAATTATGTAATTAGTGTTGAGCTTCCGTTGCGCGGCCTGGAACATCATGGCGTATTGCGGCGTGGCGTGTCGACGAGTGGCTTCGTTTGGAATTGGCTATTGACTATTTGAATCAGTCTCGAAAGCAGAGTGGGCCGTCGACTGATGAATTCAATACTGGTTTTGCATATTACATCTGTGACGTGACTAATATGCCTAGGAATGATATGTTTTATTAAGTATCAGTAGAGCAAAATTCTTTAATTCGCTTTGGATCTCGAGAATTGCGAAAATATTTAGAAAAACAGTAATATATAGGGTGACGTATGGGTATAAAATTTACCACTTAAATGCAAATAGTCTCAGTTTCTGTACCTGTGTACAGAAAGAAAACTCAGGCAGGCCAAATAACCTTGATACGATGAAGGGAATATACCCTGCTCGCCAGACGTCTCCTTAACCCTAGGAGTGAATTATAAATAAAAACTGAGCCCAGCCCTGAAAACAACGCTATCTGGCAAAACTCTTATTAATCTGATCCTAAAATTCCAAATACAAATATGCAGAACCTGGCCATATTAATGTGACCACTTGACATTTTCAACATTTCGCCATTCTGCAATTTTTCAGCAATGTTTGCTGCTGATGTCTTAGAAACAAACTTTTTGAGCAGTTTAACATTCGTTTCAAGTTCTATTAATGCATTAATTCCTTCTTTTTTCTTTGGAGATAGGTTCTTTGAACTTCCCATTAGTAAACACAAGCAAGTTAAGTAAAGATTAAATTACTCATAAGGTTACAAACAATTCAAATTCATGAAACAAAAATCATTAAAATTACAAAAATCTCAAATAAAAATAATAAATTATCCAAAACAACTCGTTTTGCGAAAAAGTAATTATTGTACAAAAATTCTAAAACAAAAGTATGTAGGTTCTTATTCAAAACAAACGTGGCGTCATACAGGTCTAATGTTGACGTAGAAAAATTGTTGCTAGATACTCCTGAAAGAGTCGCCACTATACATCTATTGTTATACAAGTTTGACCTTAAAAATGTAGGGATGAGCACAAAACTAAAATTTTGCTGGTGAGAGCATTGGTTTCCACGGCCGGAGTCAATAGCTCAGTGTTGTCAAGGTCGACGCGACGAGTGGCAGCCCGTGGCAGGAGTGCCACGACGAAATCGCCCCTTCACTTAGTTCGTCACCCCACCACCAGACAACGCCATCCGTATTGTAAAGCGGTGGGGTTACTAATAGTTTCCTTTCCCGACTCTAGCTGCGAAGAGTAGCTCGTGGCATGCTACGGAGCCACGACGCGTGCCACTGCCACCAGCAGAAGACCTTGACACCACTGCAAAATCTGCTTGGCTGTCCGGGAGTCGCCGCGTCCTGGGCACAGGTGCCAAGGTTTCGGCCGCCATTCTGCGACCTTCCTCAAGCATTTCGCCCTGAGGAAGATCGCAGTATGGCAGACGAAACGTTGACGCCTGTGCCTAGGACGCGAAGTCTCCCGCCAAGCACAGCCAAACAGCAACAATTTTGCTGGTCACAATAATTTGGCCAGGGACCGAACATTAAATATACAACACTAAAGAGTACTTAGGTCAGAGAAATTCTTGCCAAAAACGCTCGTTTCTTCCTGTATTCAGAATCCAAATTGTATATTACTTCGGTGAGGCATCCCAGAATTAAGAAAACATGAACATAATATTTTCTGAACTATTAAGAAAAGTTTTCAGAAATATTTTTATTATTCTATATTATACTACTACATAAATCGGCAAAAGTGTTTTCAATCAGCAAAAAGTTTCCGCTCTGAGACCCGAACTCAGATACTCAGAGTTAACTCGCCGTCACTCATACCACTACGCCACAGAAGTGGCGTAAGATACCAATTTTGGCCGAAGCTTAAATACGTAAATGCTCTCTTAATTTAAGTACTCTGAAAAATTAAAATATCCGTTTGAAACTACCAAAATTTGGAGTTCATTCAGATCGATCGGGGAATGTCAATTTTGGAGAAAATCGGATGAACGACTTAAGCGCTAGCGTTGACCACAAGAGGGACAGACATGTTTTGCCGTCAGTCGATTTTTCGGTATCTAAGTTGACACGAAACATGGATTCCGGCTACACCTTGTGTCAGAGTTTTTTTTTCTGTATTTAGCATCTGGATGTATCCGCTTTTCGTTACAAGGGCCCGAAACAAGATTTCTTCTGCCGAAAATTTTCCGTTTTCCGGCGGGCAAATTACAAGACTTCCCCTTCTTACGAAGTACCTTCGCAAGGGCGAGCAAGTAAAGAGAACGTGAGACCGTTGCAAAGACTCGCCCAGTTGCGAGAAGCCGAGAGGGCAGCGCAGAGGAGTAGCTGGAGCCGGCGGACGCGTCCACGGTCAAGCGACCGTCGAACTCGCGCCAGCCAAGATAGACGCACCGGCGGCGCCAACTCTTGGCGCGTTGGCGACTGCCGCTTGGGTTGGCGCGGCGGGCTACGCGCCAAGGGCGACGGTTTTGTAACGCACGCGTCGCGTCGCGTATATTTAGGTATGTTTGCAAGCTTCTACCCGTCGGGATCCGGGTCAGTTCGAAGCTCCGCTACGTTTCTCCGTGACCTGGGGCTCACGCGAAGGCTTCGACCTGTTTGGCCACGCTTATTGGTTCGTTGAATGGATGTGAGGCAACGCTTCCCGTCGTTAATTTTTCAGCTTGTTTTTAGCCGTGTCGCTGCTCAAGGGCTTGGGTTGGTCCTCGACAAGCTTAGCTTTTGTTCTTCGGCTGGGTGAATTTGTTTAAAAACTAGTGGTGCTAAAACAGCAGTACTTCCTCACTCGTACTTCACTCATACTCACACTTCAAATTTACACGAAAAACACTCAAAGTTTCGAAAAATTGTACCTGACCTTATTTCAAAATGTACCTTTAAGGAACAGATTTCATTAAGGGAAGAAACCTCCACCTTCATAATTGTAGTTGTAGGAAAGACGCCGAAACAATTGTGAACTTTTGCAATTTTGGAAAAAACAGTTTTCAACGAAAATGAGTCCTGCACTATTCTTTTAAATGTCAATCACACTATCCAACAACAAAATTTAATCAAAAACTATAGAGCCATCTTTTTGAAAATTTTGAAAATGTTCCACGGGCTTCATGTAAAGTACTCCCCAAAATTAAATTATCGGTTTCAAATTCAAGTAGCCGCTACATCTGCCATATTGGTAGGTGAATATCAGTCTTGGAGAAAATTGGATGAACGGTTTAGCCGCTAGCGTTATTCCCAGACGGACAGATGCCCAGACAGAGAGACGCCCAGATATGGACAGACGGACGGACAGATAGATGTTTTGTCGTCATTTGGTGTTTCGGTATCAGGATTCACAAAACATGGACTCTGGCTACACCACATGTTAGAAGACTTTTCTCTAAATTATGCAATTGGATTTATGCACTTTTTCATTACTAAGGTCCTGTAATAAGAATTTCTGTCAAAAATTCGCCGTTTTTTTCGCGCAGCACTACATAACATTCTCTCTACTCCGTAAGCGGTAGCGAGAAAAGTACAAAATGAGCTAAATCATTCGTACAAGCATATTTCGGAGTCTAATTTATATTAGGAATGCGTAGTGCGGATTTAGCAAAATACTTCTGAAATAATTCTTAAAACTATTAATTAGTAGCTTATTCGAAAGCTTTACCCTCCTCAAAAACCTTCCAGGTACTACATGCTATGCAAAATGCCGTCATAATATCATTTCACAAGAGCCAGTGGCTTATCGTGGGTGTCACCCTCCCTGACGGAAGACAATTTTGCCGCCCCCTTATTTAAGTATTTGTAATAGATAAGACAAAAATATACAGTAATTCTAAAGAACTTTTCAGTAAGAACAATTATCATCATGTGTATTTTGCAAAAGTCATGTATATTTAGCCGATACATATACATGACAGATGAGTAATACACTCGGATGAGAATGAGAAATCATACCTGCTTCTGGGTGGATGCATGTACCACTAACTACAGCTATCATGATATCTTCAAGAGACTACCTAGAACCGCCGAAAGCCATGCCGATAGGGATCGGATTTTTTCCATCACGACTTTATTAAATTTTGTAGCTCTCTGAAACTTTTTTTACTCGCTGATCGTGTAACCATGCTTTAAATTTTGTATCTGTATATAATTTTCTTATGTGCTTGTTTGTGCTCTAAACTTGTAATTTTGTACCTGAATGTTTTTTCCTTTATGTGCCTTGCATGCTGTAATTTTATTTTGTATCCATGTTTTGAACTTAATATGTCTTTATATGTGCTTTGTGTTTTTTGTAGAGGGTTCAGCCCGTTTCTCAAAATAAATAATTAATAAATAAATATGTTATAAACAAGAAAATAATCACATTTATTAGTGTTGGATTCGTAACGAAGGTATCGAAGAACGTTTCAGAACAATTACTAATAAATAAAAAATATAACCTACTTTACTGAAATTGTCTTGGTCTTATAGTTTTATTTTAATTAATTAAGGTGTGAGGCAACGTAACAAATAGCCAAACATAAAATTATATAAATAAAAAAGTAAATAAAATATTGAATACCCACCTACACTTCGATTTTTCTAGTAGCCGACGACATTTGGTCATTGTTACACCTCCTGCCCTAATTAATTGAATATTTTTCATTAATTTGCAAACGAACGGGCCTCGTAGCCTGAGAAATGCGCTTACCACTGTTCAAAAGATTTATTTTATCAAGCGGGAGGCGTGACCATTTTATAAAGCTAGAGTAATGACCACAGTATATACCACTATAGAAAATTCGAAGTATATTCGAATGTATACGCACATGAACAATACACATTTTCAATGAAGTTAAATAATTTAACAACCACTAAACGTACTTATGAGCACTAAAATCACAGTTTGGAAAGCGCATTCATATATATGATTACGTTAATGTGAATTGGACGACTGACGATCCTTCAACGAAACCTCTGAATTGACAAAGCATTACTCACGGACTACATGGGGAGACTTATCCGTACTATAATCTAATTTGAAGGTGTTCTTAAACAATATTGAACACTATTCTATATGTTAAGGAAGTCATTCCCGCTGAATATTTGTCATAAACATTCTGTACAAAATAAAACAGGAGAATCCCTACAACTCAGTACAGACGATGTCGCCAGTCGCCACAATGACCAAGATGTCATTATTGTACATTAATTCAAAGAAGTCACATAATAAGTAATGTAAGATTACGTGCTCATTTACAATCGGCGAATAGTAGTTGCGACAAAAATGTGAAATGAAATTACTCAAATTTTTGCTAGATATTGTAATTATTTATTGTGAAATTTTGCCGCCCTTAATGTGCCGCCCGAGGCGGGTCACGACTGACAGGACCTGAGATATTCGTCTCGTTTCTCTTTGCGCCACGAATGTAATGTGAGTTCTATCCAAAAAACAATTTCGATGACATTGATTTTTATTTTCCCGTATACATACGTACATACGAGAGTAATATACATAGTACGGGGAAAGTTATGTAATGGCGCTCAAAAACGGCGGATTTTCGGCAGAAAAAAATTCATTGCCAGGCAGAAAAAAAATTCATTGCCAGGCCATTATAACGAAAAAGTGGACAAATTCAGTTGCTTAATTAAGAAAACAATCTCTAACACGTGGTGCACACAGAATCCCTGGTTTGTGCGTCCTTCATACAGAAAAAACAACTGAACGCAAAACGTCTGTCCGTCCGTCCGTCCGTCCGTCCGTCCGTCCGTCCGTCCGTCCGTCCGCTGCATGTGAACAACACTAGCGCCTAAACTATGCGTACATTTTTTTTCAAATTGAAGAAACCTCTGTCCATCTGGCTTGAGTCGAAGTTCTATGCTTTTGAAAAATATTCATTAATTTTTGGGGTACTTTACAATGCCCCCCGGGAACATTTTCAACATTTTCTCAAAATCTGCTCGATTTTTTCTTTAAATTTCTTGAAAGAATAGAGTAAAATACGCTTATTAAGGTGGCATAGGCCCGAATTTCAAGGTTAACTCTGAATTTTCGAAAATTGCAAAAGTCTGAATTTCTCCGGGCTCTTCCTACAACTACAAAATTGAAGATAGAGATTTTTCTTTCAAATGAAATTTGCTCGCCAAAATTTGTTCTTTATTTTAAGGTCATGTACATTGTTTTGAAAATTTTAGTAGTTTTCGCGCAATATTGCGTGCAAAATGTACAATTAAAAAATAATGAAAACTAGATTTTCTCAAAAACGACTCCAATTTTTTTCTTTAAATTGTTGGTAGGGATAGCGCATAACTCTATGAGATGATATAAACACGCTACATTGCTCTATTCTTTTGTTTTTTACAAAAATTACAAAAATGAATTTTTAAATTTTCTTTCACGTTGTTAACATTTACATGAGCGGTGATTTGTTCACGTTATTATATTTATGATTACATGTGCTTTAAATAATGTGAAGTAAAGTTTCTCTTAAAATTCAACTGTTTTCTGTGAAAACTAGCTCAAAATTCCGCATTTTCAGAACGGCTCAAACGCCATTTTCTCATAAATGGCTTCAAATATTTTCTTTAAACTTTTCGAACGGATAGTGCAAATAGCACTCTTTAATATGACATTAACTTCATTTTGGGGTATTTTTTGTTTTTTTAATACACACAAAGGTAAATTTTTGGAAAGGTCTCTCACTCCGTTAATATCATATCTGCGGGCAATAGGTAAACACTACGGTATTTGTGAGTTACAGTGCTTCAAATGACTCGTAATGAATTTTTTCGAAATCACAAATCATTCCTGTGAAAAAGTGTTTCAACTTTCGGATTTACAGTAGCGCGTAAACGCAATTTCCTTAAAAACGGCTCCAAATTTTTCGAACAAAATTGACATTTAGTATGAGGTTTTATGTTCTTTCATATTCTTAAAATAATATTTCTTCTTCTATTAGGAAACCGAAATTTTAAGAAAATAGTCTAAATCATGTAGTTTGGGCGGCGATAAATGGCAGCTGGCACGAGTTATGTAGGCAATTCCGAATAGCTTGCCGAGACCAAAGGAAATAGAAAACTAATACGGGAAAGTTTGTGCCAATCTGTAGCATCAATAGTTTTTAATTTATTGCTTTTGTTCTTTGTTACATGGCTCAGTTTGTAATTAATATTTTCATTATTATTATTATTGTTATTATTATTATTATTATTATTATTTGATTTTTGCACTTCTCCCGCGCGGGGGAGGGGGGCATTCCCCTGCCACTGGTTTTGTTGTGGCTAGGCTCACTCACACGGCTCCGACGAGCAAGTAGCGAGCAAGTTCTTTATTTTCTCTCAGGAGCTTCAGCTCTACATATCAGATATATCAGTAAGTATTTTTCGTAAAATGTGACAGGTGTCCAGAATGATAGGTTTTTTGTATTGCTGCCAGCACATGCTTTATATTCCGATTTGAGTAGATTTTTAATGAAAGATTTGGTTATTTATTATTTTTCCACTACTTCACGACTAAAGATGTTATGAGTCGGCTGAATATAAAATCTACTCCAGGTTGCAACCAGCTACCTGGTGACTAAGGAGCAGATCCGGTGACTGTCAGTGCCTCTACAATACTTTGCGCAAAATGTGGGCTGTTCCAAATAAAGCAATTTCTTGCACTTCCCAGTCTTTTGAATTACCGGGTAGTTTAAACAAGTTCTTACTCAAATTTTGCGGAACAAATCCCAGAGCTCGGATAACAATCGGTACGACCTGTGCTTTTACGCCCCACATTCGGCTGATCTCGATTTCCATACTCTTGTATTTAAGATATTTTTCTGCCTCCTTGGTAACGACATTTTGTTCGCAAGGTACAGCAACATCGACAAGTAGACACGATTTCCCGGATAACTATATCCGGTTTGTTTGCCGCTATCGTGCGATCAGTTTGAATTTGTTGGTCGTACAATATCGTATACAATCCAACAGATGTCACCGGTTTTGATGAGTGTTCGTACCACTTGGGACATGTGTTCGGAACTTCGAGGGCGGTACAGATCTGCCAGTGGAGGTAGCTACACACCCTGTCGTGTCTTTTAAAGTATTCGGTCTTTGCTAGGATTGGACAAGCTGAGACAATATGAGCAATGGTTTCTACTTGCTCCTCGCAAAAGCGGCATTTTATCATCTTGGGAAATTTTGAGAACCGCTTTATCATAATGTCGTGTTCTCAAGGCCTGATCTTGGGCAGCTATTACTAGTGCTTCCGATTCTGGCTTCATTCTTCCCCTTTTAAGCCACATAAATGATTGATCTTTATTGATATGCACTTTGTCCATTCGTTTCAAATATTGTCCGTGGAGTGGTTTGTCTCTCCACGATTTCTTTAACATTTTTTGTGTCTCACATTTCATGTTTAGCAGCATCAGAAGTTCAGCGTCTGTGTTATTCGATGTGTCTTGCCTAGTTTTTCTTCGCAATGCTTCTTGCTACACTAACAATGCCTCTGTTTCCCATTCTCCGGTCAGATTTCATGACCTGCCTCTTTAGGGGGTCATCTTGATGGCTGACTACATACTTTCCCAACCCGACTATTGCGTTGTACCAGGAGGCCTCTATTTGTCTGAGGCCTCTTCCTCCTTCCTTACGTGACACATAAAATCTATGTACATCAGATCGAGGGTGGGAAACATGATGCATTGTTAGCAGTTTTCTGGTTTTTCGATCCATGGTGCGAATTTCTTGCTCAGTCCAGTCCACTAGTCCAAAACTGTATTCGGCTACAGGTACCGCCAAACTACCTATTGCAGATATTTTATTCCTGGAATTCAGAGCGGACTGCAGGACCAGTCTCACTCTCCTATAATACAATACTCCCTACGAATTCTCTCATTGTGTCGTTCGAGATGTGTCATTATTATTATTGTTACTATTATTATTAATATTATTTTTACATATATGCTGTAGACTTATTTATATCTAAAACTTAAATCTATTAAATACATACGAGTTATGTACATGTAAGTCCTCTAGTCTGGTTCAATTTTAGCAACTTTCTAGGAATATAATGAAAATATCTCTATTTTTGATTTTGCTATTGCGGTTGGGATTTTTGCGAAGTCTAAAATTTGCAAGGTAGGAGATTTGGGGTAAGTTGAAAAAAATGTATGGCCAGATTCAGCGACAAAGATAGGTTGCAGTATTGTAATACTAACAGAATGTTGAAATACCAACCCCATCACATATAATAAAAACCAAAGAATACCTTTGTCAATATCCTAAATATCTCTATTAAAATTTCTCGGTTAAAACTCCAGGACTTGTTTTTGAAATATTCTCTTATTATGTCATTATGTCCGTATTTAACTTTAGAACTACATGTAATGATACTATACATAAGTAATTATTTTTTCTGTTTGTCTTTCTTCCGTATGATTGTTTCACTACGATAACCTCCTATTATTCACGTATACCGTTTGCGTCACCGTCTATATGAAAGTCATTAGAGTTATTTTCTGTCATACTCTGGTTAAACCTGATACATTAATTTGAATTATCACGCAATTTAATATTCAGGAAATGTAAGTTTTGTGTTACGGAGATCACTTTAGCCAAAATAGTTGCTGTAGAGAATATTATGAAGATCTTTATATTTTGGGTTGAATTTTTAGCTTCCAGTCGACGTAGGCATGCATAATATTTCAGTCTCTATCCGGCTGCGGAGGGCCAGGGCATCAACTGACGTCATTGCAGTGCCTCTGACCTAGAGATTCTAGGTTTCGTGTCCCGACGGTGGTAGAATTTTCGACGCTCACTACCTGGGTGAAATTCAGCCGCTCTCTGGAGGAGAATTCTAACGAATGCTCTGATCGGTACCAGGCGAATGCCGGAGTAGTACCTTCACAAACAGGCCATGGATTGTGCCAGATTCTTTTCTTCCTCTTCATTATCCTATTCTCATCCCTTACGCAAATAAATTTACACTTACATGCTCTACACGACCACCCCGTCGGAAGGCTAGACACGGTGGGGCTGTGCTGGTGGAAGATACCTGGATGAGAAAAATTCACAAGCCGGCATGAGGTCGGCGCCATATCTGACCATCCAGAGGGGGAAGAACATCTTCACCTCCCGGCATAAAATATGTACTACGCTTACGGGAATAATGATCATTGCAGTTGGCTCGCCCGGAAATTTTTCACATCACATCCATCATTTCACGTCTCCTTGGATTTACGTTTCAGCAGCTTTCCTTTGAGTTGCTTCCCGTTATGTTTTAGATTAAAGCTTTCGGATTCTCTTCAAATGAAACAAGGAAAATTTCTGTTCCTATGTTTTTGTAAAAATGTCACAAATTTTAGTAAAATCAAATGCTGAGATAAAGGTCACTAACTGGCGATTCTAAGCAAGTCTCGTCAGAAGAATTTTTACGGTCGATAAATTGCGAAATGAATGTGCACTTCATGCCGTCTCATCTCGAGACTTTTTGTCGACATTGTAAGTCTCTCAAAGCGAGAAACATATCAGTATTAATTCAATTTGTTGACTTTCATAATCTAGTAACGCTGAATACAGTTTTCGATGTCATGTTTTGTTGTACATGACGCGAAAAACAGAATGTTGTGCTAATATTTCAACCCGACTGCGGGAAGGACGAAATATTGTGTTTTTATCGTTAATTTTGTGAGTTTCTTTCCACCTTCATAACATTTGAATTTACGAAGTTTGATAATCGGAGAACTAAACTTCTGGACCCCAGAGTGAATAAAATTGTTTTAGAAAAAACTGTCAGGCATTGAATACCGTAAAAAAGATAGTACGAAGCACCATCATTTGAATCACCTTTTTCATCTGTTTACGAAAAAGAGTGTGACAAAGAACATTTTAAATCGTATGTGTTAAAAAAACTCTTAAAAGCAATTACATGGTTGTAGTAAACAAACGTAAAAATGCTATGGTAGATAAAAGTATTTTATCACTTTGATTATTTAAAGTGAAACTTCACAAAAATGTGTTCAGTTTCATAAAAAATGATATTAAAACAAAATGTTCTAATAATCCATGGCCTCCTATTAACTTTTTTTTAATTTGTCTATTTTAAGTCGCAGCAACAGCTACTATTAACTTTTTAGTAATCAATATATCACATTTCTTAGAGCGAATAGTTACAAGCAATATATCAAAATGTTTACAAAACTGATAAAACGTATCGTAGCATTGTAACGTATGAAACGTAAAATATCGTACCGTAGCATCTTACTACAATACTTGATTGGTTATCGAACTCGGACTAATGACCTCGCAGTCGACATACAGCACTTTAATACAATAATAATGTTGTCAGCCCATAAAATCAGTAAATATTGTCACAGGAATTAGTAACGTAAAAAAAATCTCGGATATCAGCCTATCTGATATTCATTTGCCATTTGAGTTTATTGTAATGTGCAGCTTGTCACGCAGCAATCTTTAAGAGCACAGAGAATGCGGCACTGTGCCTCTCAAATTTTAATAACTCACGAAATTATAAGCAATGACGGGACGAAAAAAGTGTTTGTCACTGAGAGGAATACAGTTACTCAGCAAATGTCTTTGAAAGGTTCGCTTCCAATGTCCATCAATCAAGAAAACATCTTGAAACAGAAGCTATAAATTTCTGGAATTTCTAGAAAAGAGATTCTATAGAATTGACATGATGTTATAACCGGAACTCCGCGCTACTTTCCTCTGCCGAAAAGCGAAACATGTCCATTGGATTTGTTTGCGTCTAGTTTCATTGACTTAGATTTTGTTTACACTATTAATCTGCACGATTTTGGGAGATTTAATTACTACGCGTCTCGAAGGCGCGCGAATCGAAAATGCATGAGCTTAGATTCGATTATACCCAAGGAGAGCTTATCAGCGGAACAGCGGTCTGGCGCCAAGTTTAAAATGCGAAATGCATTTTATATGGTAACATCACCTATCAGTAAAAAAAATCAAATTCCCGTCAGTGTAATTAATGTTACGTGCACCTGTGTGACTTTCATGAGCCAAAATATATTTTATCTGCTGACCCTCAAAGACGGTACACAATTCATTTCTTTGTGAAAACAAAAAAGTACTGTAAAGAGGCGTAGCCAGAAAGTAAGTTTCCTTATGTTGTCAACAAAAAGAAAGCACAACTTAATGGAAAAACTTTATGTAACAGTTATAGCAAGTTTTTATCACAGCAGACTTCTACAACGAAGGTGAGTCCATACGGTCATAGGCCATTCGGTCGGTCACACACGGCTCCCTAAAGTTCGACAAATTCCTCTATTCTGGTGGTGATTATGGGAAGAAATTATGAAACATCTGCTGCATTAACGTTTTCCCACGAATTGTTTTCCATTTTTGTTCACAAGATAGGGAAACTCACTAGATAGATGGGCCTGATAATAAAACGATATAACACGTTTATGTGAAACTTCAAGTGCAGAAATAGTAAAGAAAATAAACAAATAAATATCCCCAAACAGTACAAAAAGAGAAAAAGCGTTTGAAAGCAATTCCAACAGTTCTGGTTCGAAAGAAATTATAATCTTGGAATTTAAACAACAATTGAAGAGTTGTTAAAAATGTTGAGTGACTTGGCTAGCGGTAATTGGATTTTAATAATTGTTAATTCAGTCATTTAATAGTTTTTCTTTGTTGTTATGTTGCGTGATATTTTAATATCTATTTTGTTGCTAGAACGTATTTTAGAATGTGAACAAAACATATTGAATTTAGTGAACAAGAGTAACTTCCATATTCCAAGAGCCTATGATATTAAGACGTTTCACCATCGACCCGTATGTTGAAAGTATTGTGTGTGTATGTGTATGTATATAAATATATATTAGCGTACCCGTGCAAGAACTCTCGCATATTAAACCCTATCCTTTCCCTATCCATTTGAATACCCCTACCATTAAGAGGGAAAGTTGTTAATGAAACGTGCGTATTCGTTTAAAAAATATAAGTGTAACTTGTAAAGTATTTATAGAATATCAACAAAAATAAAAATGCAATTGATATTGGAAACAAATTTTCAATAAAGGTTTATTCAGCATTATAGACAGACGTTTTGGAATAATTCATACTTCTTTCAAAACCACATTTCAAAAAAATTATTCAATCTCACTCTATAGTTAGCTTTTTCGCTTTCCTTGATAGGCTCAAAATAGAAAAGGTTTTTACTCTTGAGAAAGCAAAGCAAAGTAGTGCGAAAATACCGGATCGGTCAAGTATAACCCTACTCTACAATATTATTTAACTTTCCTTCGTTTTTATGAGGAACAGAGGGGGTTTTTGAGAGTCAGGGTGCTAGCTTGCTGGGGTGCGAAAATTGAAAAATTATTTGTATTACTAAAAAGTATTGGATTATTTTTTGCGTTCTTACGTACCTCAAGAAAAGCAATTCCGAGAACAAAAATAATCAAACTAATATTTTCACCTTTGATTTCCTAAATATCATTTGTTACCGTTAGAAGCAATTTAGTAGGCTTAAACTTCACTTCGATACATGGGAATGTTGCTCAAACGATGTTTGCGTATTGAATATCTTAACGAACCGACATCTTGAGTATAATATCAAACGGTGTATTATTTACAATATGAGTTTGCACCTGGGCGTTGATGTACATACTACCAGATACCGCCAACATGTAAATCGTGCGATTGGGCTGCAAACGTTGGCAGTTGTCGTGTGACTTGCGTTATTCTTTCTATAGGCTAGCGCATTTTGATTTTTTTTATTTATTTCAAGCTATTTTACTTAAGCTCATTTAAAAAGATTGTTCTTTGTGTTCTGCCATAGCACAAGTTTTCCCCTACTATACTTCGGTTATTCTTTCTTGGCTGCATGGGGGTGTGTCAATAAAATGGAATATCTCACGATATTTCGCGTCGTTCGCGGTTGTGCCGCTAGGTGTCGCATGATCGCGACTGTATCAAGCAGTGCGATCATGCGACTCCTGGCGGCACAACGGAGAACGAAAATCGCCGGCACGACAACGAAATACCGTGAGATATTCTCACCCCCGCTGCGCCAAGAAAGAATGACCGAAGTATATCTCCGCGTACCCGTGCGAGAACTCTCGCATGTTAGACCCCACACTCATCCCTATCCTATTTCCATTCTAAGAGGATAAGTAGTTAACGAAATGTGATTATTTATTTAAAAATATATAAAGGTAACTTGCACAATATAAGTAGCATATATAAAGGTACTAACATAATATCAAGTAAAAATAAAAACAATGCAAATGATGTTTAAAAGAAATTTCAATAAATATTTATTCAGTATCATGTGAGAATTTTCTTGGAACAATTCACAACACTTCCTTAAAAACAACATTTGAAGTAATTATTCAATATTATTTGACAGTTGGCTTTTAGCGTTTCGTGATAGTCACAAAAAAGATTATCTTTTATTTTGAGAAAGCTACATGTCTGAACTCGATGATTTCAAAATTTCATCGAATGATAAAGAAAATTCTGGTACAGCTAAAACACAAACACCGTCTTCGCTGTACACCGACATCCCTCCATAATTAGGTACACAACATCTTACATACCACGACAAAACGTTAAGTGGTTTCATTACACGCATAAGAAACAATCTTCATAGGTATCAAGCAACTATAATAGTACTTCTAGTTGTTGCTGGAGAGCAAATCTTGAATTAATGATTATGCAAATAAACCTCGTCAGACTGCAGAAACCACGGTGAATACAGAAAGCGTAAGATAAGATTGAGGAATCTAAGCCTTCTAAGTCGTCACAAAAATGGACCCCAGCAATAAAGACTGAAATATTTAGGTGGCATTGGTAGAATTGAAGCGCCGAACCGAAAATTTAATTGAATGTTCAAGAATGTCTCATCTTATAGATTCTGGTCTGATGAACGTTTATTTGAAGCCTTTGGCCTCAAAAGTTTACTTTTAAGGCTCTACAACGCTTTGTTTAGGCTTATTTGCCGATATAAATTGGCATGTGATGCGGGTTGCATTTTACATGAATATTTCTATGCATTTTTTTAAAAACAAATCCTCCTTATTTTTAAAGTCATTGTGCAATTCGTCACATTTCCGTGAAATTCTCTTTCTTTAGAGACCTCATTTATAAATATTAGTTGCGTGTGAGAGCTGCAACGGAAGGGTATACTACTGAAATAATACAGGAGACGATATCTATACATACATACCTACAGCGAAATAGCGATATATATTAGCGAAATATTTGTACTAAACATCACTAGTGCATGTGGAAAATTATCATTAAATCCACTTTGTCACAGGATTCCCATTAAACCAAGTTTGGCACCAGATTGTAATGGCATAGATTTCAGCCAGTGATCCTCCAACCATTTGCTTTTTATTTATTGAGAGATATAAAGAAAAGCAACAAAATCTCTTTTACATTGTGTTACTTACCAGTAAGACACATAACTTCGTTACATGAGATTTTGTAGCACACGTTCGGTGGCAAAAAGTGATCATATTCGACCCGTACATGCACTAGAATTTTGTTACATTTATTTTGAGACGCCTGTATTTTATTCCTTAAATTTGTCCCATTATTTTAAAAATAATAATAATGAGATGAAACATTTGTCAAAAGTGTTAGTCAAAAGCACAACGGGGAGTTTGCAATTTAGCTGATGAAGTTAGCTATGAAAATAATACCAATCTAACTATTCAATCGAATATCTAAGTTGCTGATCAGCACCCTTTTGGAAAGCAACGAGAAATTACTTCAGGAATAACTTGCCTGAGACATTTTACACAAACTAGGGCTTCACTTGTGATGCAGACCTGTCTTCGGGGAGAAGATGCACACCCATATGATTTAGACTTATTTTTAAAAATTATTGATACATTTATGTTAATTCGACATTATTAATATCGAGTAAATTTTTAATGACTGAGTGATTCAATAGTGTTGACGTAAAACTCGTTTCTTTAAGAAGTACTCTTAAATCATTTCTCCCTTCTTTTCTTTATGATGCAGAATTAATTAATATTGTAGGTCTTTTCATAATGATCTTCAAATATGGAAGTAAGTTTTTTAAACTGTAAGAGTTCAGTAAAATTGCTGATTTAAAATCGTAGTTTAGTAGAAATAATGGCATTACCTTATATTAAATAAAAGTTCGAGTACTCAACAGTAAAAAAATTATGGAAGAAGTTTGGTGAATCTAGAATCGTTGCGAATATTTTTATATGTTCCCTGTGATATACTGTTTGATAAGTGCCTTTTGTTAGTGTCCATTTCCTTTATGTATACATGATACTATCACTCTCGCGTAATGTATTGTGGCGGTCGCCCACATCCTCATTAATATGGTATCTCTACGTACTTCGTTACATTTTTATTTTCCAAGAAATAGTCAAGCAGAGTTACTGTAATAAGATCAATACTAAAATATTCACAGAAAATTGTTTGCTTCGTTAGGCACGACTATGCTTCATTTGAAAAAATCACAATGTTGTATGTTAGATTTCCAGGTTCTTTTCAAACTACAATAAAAAATATTCACATGGTACTATTCACAGTTACAATGGTGAGTTGGTTAATTTGGCCTGTATCAACATACGACGAGTCAGAAAAACAAAAGATAGTAAACATATGATAGTAAACAAATTATTGTTCCCACAATTCTCTTTAAAAATGCTGTTGGTTTACTGTCTAATGTAGTTTTCTTTTGCCCATCTGTGATAAAAAGAAATATGGACGTACACGTAGCAGTAATGGAGATCACATAGTTGGCACAAGAAGGTTATGTAAATTATCTCGCATGTTCGATTCAAATGTTTTCCTTCAAATTTATTTTTACGTTTAATTTCTTTCATTATTTCTTTTCAATGTAATTTCCCGCAAATTTGCTAACCTAACATTCCAGTCAACGTCCGTGATGGAAATAAACACGGCCCATCCGTTAATTTGGCTTCCTAAACCAACCCAGTGAACACACGGCGAGACATAGAATCTGAAAGGCTTCGCAGTATTGGAAGTGGGAGACAGCGAGACGCGAAACGTGTTTTCGTGTTGAGGTAGTGCATAACGTGACGAGAAGGGTGGGGGAGGAAGAGGAGGGTGAGGAGGGGAGGAAGGACGGCGCGTTCGATTGGGAGGCCGCGTGGCAGCCGTGATCACGAGGCTTCCTCTTCCTTTGCACGAAAAGATGGGGAGAACAACCGGAGATTACTGTGATCAGAACCGACCAACGACCTCAACTACTCGACCCGTGATACTTCGATCGAATTGGGCGCTTCGGTGCATATAAAATGGGTAAATAGAACCGGGATCGAACAAATATGAGTATACTGTCTGTGAAGCTTTCAATTATTTTGAGCACCATTTGATCAAATACCAGTCACGCGGTATTGAGGTCTACTACTAGTCTATTACTCATCAGTAGAACTCACAAGTCTTACTTGATTTTCATTAGTGATGCATAAAGTAAAATGTTGACCTAGAATTTTTGACGGTTGGAAAAGTAAAGGGGTGTTAAGTTCCAAATCTAACTTTATTACGCAATTATTTCTTATCAAAGGGTTTTCTAAATGTAAACTTCTTGTCAAAAATATTCAGTGTTAGGCAATGTTCTTGACCATTAAAGGATTTACAAATATATCAAAGTTTACAATAACGATTGAGGAACGTTGAACTACTTTTCGTTTAACAGAACGTTCTTTCTTCGAGACAGCGAACAATATCTACGTTTGTAAATAATAATGTTTTCGTCAAAATTAATAATAAAAAAGAGATTCCTAATATCAGTGTTCTAGACAATCGGCATATGAAAATGATCTGCCAATACCATTATTATAAAAGTTTGATTTTTTGATTGACACAATTAATTCACATTTCTAGAGGAATTGTGGCCTGTCCCTTCTTATGAACAGGTGATACTTCGTCCCCTCCCTACCAATAATCTATCCATCTTCCCATCAATACCATCTTCCCATCATTTTTACAGATATATTTACAAATACACAATGTACCTCGAACATATACATGCACATTAAACCTTCTTCGGAAACTATATTTTCAAACATAAAATTGTGTTTTTATAACGCATTTTTTTCATCATGCTAATACTACCTGAAGAAATCTTCTACTCACATAAATTAATTCTTTGGTGAAAACCAATGAAATATCCAAAATACTCGTATATTCATTAATGCAATGTTTACGGGAGAATACATACAATGTTTCTCGCCTCGCCACTAATAAAGACAATTTTATTATTATATTATTATTTATTATTATGTTTTAAAAGAAACTAAACCCCTCAATTCTTGCAAATAATTCACACATTAAATTTCTGAAGAGGAAAAAACACACTGCCAGGCTTTATGAATACAATATACGCAAAAAATCGATGAAATAAAAACAGAAAGCAGATGTGCTCTGTATCATATCTTGGATTATCAAAGTCGATCTGCTCAATAAGTAAAATACAAGTATTGGTTGATAATATGAAAACCGGCCATTTTCCCTCAATAAACTTTCCGGCGTCACAAAAAAACGGCGTCAAGTTAATACAAAGAGAAATATTCATTAAAATGTCATATCAATGTAGTTCTACATCTCTAGCATGTTAAGATCCATTTTCAAATGTATTACTGAATTACGAAGTAACAGAATGGTTTCAAGGAAAAGGAAATTAAATTTCAAAGAAATATCCACAATTTAATCCGTACATGGTGAGTGGCGAACTCACGTAGAAATGATAATGTGGTTTTCAACTTATTGTAAAATGTGAGGTAAATTGTCCATTATTATTGTCGTGTAGTGACAACATATCTTAAGTGAAGAATGATCGAGAGATGCCAATTAAATCGGTGTAGGATAGTGAAAACTAGTGTTCGATAATATTATAACCATTATACTTTGTGACAGAATGGTTTTAAATTTCAAAAATTCAACTTTCCTTCTGTTCTCGCTTTCAGTATCAAATATTGAATGTTATACTATGTAAATAAGAATTTGATCAATAAGAGACTTAAAGAATACAGTTGAAAATTGTTTAAAATGGTTCTGGGATCTATAGGTGTTGTATGGAAAAACAATTTAAGAAAAACTATCTCTGCAGTAAAAGTTTAGTATTTTTTTGTTATAATGTTTATTAATTTGTCGAGAACTTAAGAACGTGATTATTTATATTTTTTAAATTTCTTTCCATAAAATATGACAAACGCCAAAAAGGCTTTTTTTAACGTTTCGCGGGGATGTCCGCAACGCACCAGAAAACGTAATTCTCCCCGTTAAAACGGCGCACTTAGGCAAACTAGTTAAAGCGCGGGTAGCGAGGCTGTCGCTTTAAGCGTGAAGGGCGGTAGGTCAAGATCGCGCGTGGTGCTGCCGCTGGACAGAAGCCGTAGGGCGGCGGGGGCGGCGCGCGAAGGGCTTCCACGTGCACAAACGCCACATCCACCCGCCCGCGCGGGCGTTCGCGCGCGCACGCTCGCACGCTCGCTGAAGCGCGCCCAAGCGCTGCACCCACCTGGGACCGGCGAAAATGCGAGAAATCAGGTACGATCGTGCACAACAGAAGAGCCGCCGCCTGCGTGATAGCGCTAAGAAGCCGCATGCAGGGTCGGCAACGCAACGAAAACAAAAGGCGCGGCATGCTGCGTCGCTGACAGCGACGGCTGCGGCGGCGGCGGCGGCGGCGGCGGCGAAGGGCGGCTCATAGCCCTCGGTGGCCGCGGGCGCTGGTCACCTGTGGTCAGCTGAAGCAGCAACGGCAGAAGAAGGCCTCGCCGGTGCCCGCGGAGACTCGAACTCGAGGCCCGCGCCGCAGGCTCGCGTCCGCCCGACCGACCGCCGCGGGGATCGATACGCGAAACGCCGGGTGCGCGGGCGGCGGCGGCGGCGGCGGCGGCGGCGGGGCTATGACGCCAGTGGCGCGCGTCGCTGGCGGGGAGGTGGAGGTGGACGCGGTGGGCAGAACGAGCGGGGCGGCGGAAAAGAGGTAAAGCGGTGGGGGAGGGGGCGGCGGCGGCGGCGGTGGCGGCGGTGATAGGTGGTGGCGGCAAGCAGCGAGCTGTGAGCGCCTATGACGAAAGAGCTTTTGATGTGAGGACTTGTGGCGTTAATGGGGGAAGGCGTAGTCAGGAGTGAGACTCAAAGAACGCGCGGATCTAGCCATTGGATTGGGATGTCAGATGGACAGACGGCTGATTGTGATGGTGAAGCGGTAGATAGATGGTTTGGTGGGTAATGGAGGCTGGGCGAGCGGTAAAACAGATGGATACACTGATAAGAAGTTACAGCAGCAGCAGGTGGAGGAGGCGAGGAAGCGATAAAAGGGTAAAGCTGTGGAAGAGACGGGTCGGCAATATCAATAAGGGGATTTTGCTTATCATGCGAATGCCATTAGACTTGACAGTTTAGCTGTAAATGCGATGTGAAACTGATTACAGAGAATACAAATCGCGCAAGAGATGTACTTAGGAAGACAGAGAAAGAACGGACAGCAAGAGAACTGGAACGAGCTGAGGAAAAAGCGGGATTGCTGAGCGGTCGGAGATGTGCTGTTTCTGGCGATGTGCGAGGCGAAACTGGCGCTAACATGCGAATGTGCGTTGCTGGCAGGAGCGCGTGGCCAGGGAGTCAGCGACAGACAGCGCGACGGCAGAGGAGCGTGGATAGAGAGAGAGAGAGAGAGAGAGAGGAGGGGAGGTCGTTGGGCGGCTGGCGACGAGAGCGGAAGAGCGCGACAGGCGACAAGCGATAGCGCGCACGCGGACATTGCAGGAAGCCACGATGGCACCAAATGACAGGTAGCACAGATTTGCCACTACTTTGATACGGGACCGCGAGTAATTGGAGAGCTGCAGAGCGTTGGAGCGTCGAATCGAGCCGAAGGAGCACAAGCGGAGGCGAAAGTCACAGCAAAGGCGGTGGTGGCCAGCGGGTGTTCACAAATTCAATCTGTGAGGCTTGTGTGGGTGTAGTGTATACTTTGTTGTTGTTTTTTTCTTTCTCGGCGCGTGGGGGGGTGTCATTAAAATGGAATATATCACGGTATTTCGCGTCGTTCTCGGTTGTGCCGCTAAGAGTCGCATGATCGCGACTGTATCGAGCAGTGCTGGCGATCATGCGACTCCTAGAGACACAACAGAGAACCACGCGAAAACCGTGAGATATTCCAATTTTGATGACACACCCCACGCGCCAAGAAAGAAAAACCGAAGTATAGTGAAGAGCATCTACGGTAAGAAAAAAATATATCCATAATACGGAAGGATAAAAAATAAAGATCGAGAACGCTATTGGAAATAAGAAATTTATTTTATTGCGTATTCTTGTTAGGCAAAAACAATAAGAAAGAATAGTAAGGGACACAATTGACGTTTTAAGGTAGGTGGCGGGAACGGCCGGAAGATGGCTCCGCATGGGTAGAGGCAGAGTGTGCGGTGCGGGGTGGGCCGGCGAGTGGGTGGGTGGTTGATGGCGGGCGGAGCGGGTGGTGGTGGGGGTGGGGGAGGGCCACGTGCGGGGCGGGCGCGAAGGTGCTGCCGCGCGTGCTTGCTCGCCAAGTTCTTCCTTCCGAAAAAAAATCCGTGCGTCTGTGACGCGCTCACCGTGAAAACACGCCACGGGCAGCTGCGGACGTTTACGGTCCGCCTCACGCGCCGCCTTTCTGCGCAGACGGACCGCGCGCTCGGCTGCCCAAAGACTCTGAGGCGAAGATCGGGCACACAACTCGCTAGGCAGCTTCGTGTCCGAATCACTAGGTTACAAAATCTAAAAGATTGTCTCGATATTAAAAAAAAATATTTTTCTTTTCATGATTTCTACAATCCTATAAAAATAAGACATTTTACGAACAGCTACTTACACAGAAAGTTAAAACCTAAAAGATTGTCTGTACATTACAAAAAAAAAAAGCAACAACAACAAAAACGATTCTTCTTTACACGATTTCTACAATCCTATAAGAATAAGGCATTTTGCAAACAGCTACGTACACAGAAAGTTAATCTTTTCTTCAGACATCTAAATAACGTGATAAAATACTTATTTATGATACTAGAGGTAAAAATGGTATTTTGTTTGGCGAATAGGAATGGTTACGCCACGAGGCCGATAGGCCGAGTTCAATGATACATTAAGATTAGCAGTAAATAATGCGGTAGCATGAAAGTATTTTGTTTTCTTTGTTCAATTCACATATTTATCTGAACACTGAACATCGTCCCTCTTTTAACACTAGTGCTAAAAATTGAACTTTTAGGGCTATTCATGCTCTGAAAGAATCGCTTTTACTATTGTCTGTCTAAAAATACTTTTTTCTATAACTGCACAAAAAATTACAATTCTGCGCATTACTATCTGCACGCAAAGTAGGTCATTCTTCAATATCCTTTAAAAAAGACGGTTGCCAAGACAACTGCCTTGTTACCGTGAAATACACGTACTTCACGCATGGAAATAAAACGACGCAAACGTACCTTAGTAACCCCTTAGTAACGCTTCCGCTTTCACTGCCCTACATAACGTACTGGTATTCAAGATATCAAAGAACTTATTCCAAAATAAATTTACCAAGTTTTTCAAATAATATAATTTGTAGTATACACTTGTAGAAAAATTTTGTTTATATTTCCTCAGTGAAGATGGGCGATTTTCGTGGTCTCGATTAATTTTTTTTTCTCGAATTACAGTCTCTCTAAAAAATCAATCCCTGCCATAAATAAATCATCCACTTCACGCACTTAATATGAAAATAAATAGTTTGCACGATGATATCACGATACTGTTCAAAACAGGCTTTTGCACGAAGATTGCACTTTATTCCAACAAGCGAGAAGAGTACAAATGAAACAATGATTCTCAAAAGAATAATTTTTGTTCGATTATTAACATTTCGTGAGAGAAATAGTCGTGTAATAAACAATCTCACTAGTCTATTTCTCTCCACTTAGTGGCCTCAAGCAAAAACTCTAAATCTCCATCGTGTGAAAAACAATTATTTAACCCCTTTAACCCTTTAATGCCCATGGTAATTTTTGTGTGCATAGAACTCACCCATTGTTGTCGCCTTCGTGCGCTCGCAGGAGTCAAATGTCACTCGTGAGGAAAACAAAATGTTACTCGTGAGGACCAACAGTAAATTTTAATTTTTTTAAATTAATATTTTTCCTTTCAAAACTTCATATAGCTTTTATGTTGTTTTTTTCGTGGAGTTAAATAAATATAAAACGTTTACAGTTTATTTAATTTAGAATTGTTAGTTCATGACAATGTTAAATCACATCAAAACCAATTACTGCGAGAAATTCATAAAAGATCACTTGGCCTACGAACTAAATTTCCCATGAAACAAATGTATTTTTAGCAATACATTACTTCCTTTTTACAATACTTCCCTCTTGCGAATATCAAATATATAAATACTTGTATTTGAGCTTTCTGGAAGATAAATAACAAATGTGTTTTTCAACATCTAACGATGATAACTAAAGCTCGGAGGTTTATGACATGTCATAAATTTTTCTTTGCGTTATTTCCATGAAACATGTAAGATAAGCATGAGTTTGTCTATAATGACTAAAATTATGCAATTCTCACGTCTAATATAAAGTCATATTTTAGCTTTTATTTCCTTTTGTCATTTTCCGTTGATTTTTCATATTATGGTCATATTTTTTCATGAATTTTCGTATTTTTTGTGATACTTTTTATCATTTTGATTCCATTTTTGCATACTTGCTTGCAGTCGCCTCAAAGAGATTTTTCATATCTTCTAACAGTTATCAAATTTCTTACAATTTTTGTTGCATATAATTGTCTGTCTTTCCTATAAATATATGCACGTGAATTAGGAGGGTAAGCTATATAGACGGAGAAAAATAGAGCGTAGAAAGCACCAGAATGCGAAGAAAGTGTAAGTTCAGTTTTGTCAGGTTTTGTGCCAACGTCAACCGCTTCTATAAAATTTATTTAATAACTTCAGTATGTAGAATTGTCTTCGTGGGGCGCCAAAGGAGCAGTATGACTTGTGAATGTGCTAGATTTTAAAAGTATATTTTCAATATAATGGTTATTTAAACAGCGGAAAGATTTTGAAGGTTTTGAAAATGCAACCAAAAAATTTTTAAGTCATTTTTATGCTCATATTTACATATTTTTAGGTCATAAATGCTTGAATATTTTTAACATTTTTTGGTCGTGAACATCCGGGCCGTAATGATAACGTAAATGATAAATGCTTGTTACTCTTCCTTGTACTCTCGACGAAAAGCGAATGGGATGCAATTGGGGGGGGGGGGGTCATTTTAGAAAAGTAGTTAAAAGACTTAGGAAAAGTTGACCTCAGAATGCAAACGGGGTATGTCCCTACCTAACTTATGAATAGGGAAAGTTATTTTCTTCGTTTTTAACGCAATTTTCAGAAGGTGAGTAAATGCGCTTTCTTCTTCGAGCTCCTCTTCACTACCTTCAATTCCGAGACCAGCAGATTCTAGTCTTGCGTGTTGTCCGCGATATCAGAATTAGTCTGTAACCCATAAATATACTCAACAAAGGGGTAAATCAAAAGCGCCGAAATATCAAAGAAATTGAAGGTTGTGAACCAGTGTCATTGATGATCAAAAGAATTTTCAATTTGCAGACTGAGCCTCTGATAGAATTTAGAAATTTCTCAAAATTTTTAGAATGTTTAATAGCTATGCTGGAATAAAATAAGTGGCATTTTATTTTGCGAGTAGAAAATTTCCCACCACGAGGCCGATAGCCCGCCGTGACATCCACGACTCATACATAATTTTTTAGTCAGCTTTACTGGCATTCATTTTGTTTCAATTCAACATTGTGAATACCAAAATTGTAAATACAACAAATCACTATATTACATTTAGGTAGTAGCTGTTGGGATCAATCGAAATTATTTTGTTTTCTTTGTTGTATTCTCAATTATATGTGAACATTCAAGCATTTCTCTTTTAACACTGTTCTTTTAGCACGCTCTGCATGACATAAAAGTAACGCTTTTACTATGGACTGTTTACAAAATCCTCTTGTAGGCTCCACATGCATATTGAAGACATACATTGAAGAAGGGTCCTGACGGTGCGGCAGGACTTTCGACGCTAGCTAGCTCGAATTCAGCCGTAGCCTGGAGGAGAATTCTAGTGGCCGACTGTTCTTCTCGATAGTTTCCCTTGTTTTCTCCAGCCAACTCCAGGCGAATGCCGGAGAACAACTGGACCATGTATCTTTCTTTGATCCACGGAACCAACGGATCTTTCCTTCCTATTTCTTGTCCTATCCTTACCCCCTTAGACACACTAACGAACACTTATACGCACTACACTACCGTGCATAACGGAAGACCAGGCCAGTCTGGAGATTGGTGCTTGTCCCGGCAGGAGCGATGCCCCGCTGGCGGGTGGAAGATACCTGTTGGGGCAACTCCTACCAGCTACCCTGCAAGCCAGCGTGTAGGTCGGCAGCGGAAATCTCCCTCCAATGGCGCAAGATCAACCGCCACCGCCAGCGACATAACATGCACTACGCTTACGGGAATAATTACCTATGTCATTGCCTCGCCCAGAAACAATAATCTATCTATCAATCAACCTTAAAGTAGTCCCTCTAGCTACGTATCTGGTGTCTCAATTTCACCGAAGTTGCGTTGTCCGTAAGCGGGGAACTTCCGCCACCATCTGACGGGGTCAGCGACTCCGAGCAGACATTTGCCGCCCCCGCCGCCGCCACGACCATTGCCACCGTCTCAATCGATAATCCCAGGCTCGCATTCGCTGCCACAATCCTTTTCTCGGCCCCAGGTGAGGATGGCAAGTTTCCAAAATACCAATATTGTGTATTCTAAATGGCCGGTATCAATGTGTGTGTACTGTACATCAAATACCGGTATTTCTATAGCTGTTCATTTTTAAGATGACAGAGGAAAATATATTAAAATTCGGTATATCCTATGATTCCAGAGCGAAATTGCATATTATCTGCAAGATGCTGTCTAAGGCCAATTTATTTGTAATATATGTAGGTCTTGATAAATGCATTGGGGCAAAGATATATTTTTGCTTGTCAAAGGGTCCCCCCGGATAAGATGGTAAAAGTTCCCCTCAACCAAATTACATATGAGTGGTTACACTATAATTCTAACATAAAAATATTATTTTTGAAAGGTTTCTTAGCCCCCGTCCCACCACCCACACCCCTATTCAGCCAAAAAAGTGTTTTTTTAATTTCAATTTTTTTCGACTACTGAACACTATTTTATCAGACTGAAAAAAATATGATAAATGAGAACACAATTTGAACTATCAGAAAAACATTTTTCAATATTTTCTCAGGCCCAAATTCAAACACAAAAAAATATTTTCGAAAAAAAATATCAAGAAATATTTTTTACTGTGTCTTAGAAGCCTGGAACAGGCTTGAAAAAAATGTCAAAGGTTCCTCTTAAGACACAAATTGTTGTGCATTTTTTCAGATTTTTTTGATTGCTGGGCTGCAGTTAAAAAAATAAAAACCATTTTCCCGCCTTTAAAACACCTGGACTTTCAATATGCTTTGAAAATGACTGCAACGGTTCTGTGCATTTATTTTAGTGTTTATTATACATTAGTATACATTGTTGTAGCACCCAATAAAGTGTGAAAAGTAACTCAAAATTCCGCATTTTCAGAAAAGATCAAACGCCATTTTCCTATGTATGGCTGCAAATTTTTTCTTCGAACTTTTGTAACGGATAGTGCTAATTACTCTTTTTAAAATGACGTAAAGTTTATTTTGAGTTTTTTTTGTTTTTTTCAAAAATTATAAAAATGTAATTTTTTTGAAAGATCTCTCACATCTTTAATTTGCACATTACCAGCAATTCGTAAAGATTATTGCATTTGTGAGTGTAAGTGCTTCAAATGACTTCAAATAAGGTATTTTGAAAACTCAAACATTTTCTGTGAAAATGAGCTTCAAATTTTGCATTTTTAGTAGTGCTAAAATGCAATTTTCTTTAAAACTGCACGTAATTTTTGAAATAAAATTGCCATTTAGGGCTAGGTTTTTGTGTTCTTTAATGTTCTAAAATGAATATTTTCTTTGCTACCAATAGTAAACCGAAAAATTAAGAAAATGACAAAAAATGTACTTTTGGCTGTGATAGGTGGTAGCGGGCAAGAAAGAGTATGTGGCAATTCCGAATAGCTAGCAAAGACCAAGGAAATAGAAAACTAATACGGGAAAGTCTGTGCCATTCTGCAGCACCACTAGTTTTGAATTGATTTTAATGCAAAAGATATTTGTTTGTTTTCTCAGAATATTGCAATATTCATACCCACAGAATAAATATACTTGGCTAATCAAAGAAAAGCAGTTGCACCTAATGTGGATTACAAAGTAGGAAACATTTTATACTCATTTCTTACTGATATATTATTGGGATTGGCCAAAGTGCTAAAGTTTCAAACCACGGGATAATCAACACGATTGAAATATCCTTATAAAGTTCCAACTAGTTCACACGGTATGCAATAGAGAAAACCTATTATCGATGGTTCAAAAAATAATGACCCTTAATACGACTGCTCATGAAAAGAACATTCTTGAATAACTGTTAATTGAAAGAAACAACAAGTTATGCAGTAACAAGGTTTATTATTGAAAACATTTTATGTACAGAACATACTACATGAGACGTACGAAAGTAAGTTTCGTCATTTTTGTGCCAAGAAGCGTTATTACAAAGAGAAACAATAAAACGCCGTAACACTGTTTTGGCTTTTTTACACGTGGATGCCGCATTTGTAGTACCAGGAAATTAATTTCAATAAACCATTCATGAGAAAACCGATGCCTAATAATTTGAGGAAGTTCTGAACAGCCTGTTGCACCTCATGCTTCCGAATTGGTGCCTAGATGACTGATTTCAACGCAGGAAAAACGTAGAAGTAAGGTGAGACAAGATCGCCATTATATAATTCGGTTGTTCCATTCTGTTCCATCGCAGACGTATTTATTCTGCACTACCCTTTACAGGATGGACTAGCACTGTCCCCACAAGAGGCAAAGTGTCTTGCGTCGAGTGTGTGACATTAATTTTACTTAGTGTATGGCAATAACATATCGCATTGACGGTCCCTGCAATGAGGGTCCATCAATTATTCTGAATTTCTTTAAACTGTTTCCTGACGGTTGAGTGGGGATGTATCCATGACATCATGGCCGGTTTGGTATCGGGAGAAGTGATGCATCCATGTCCCATCGGATATGGTGATTTTGAAAAGAAAGTCGTAACCTAGTTACTCGTAAACCATAAAATGTTAGAGGCTACTCATTCTTGGAGTATTTTGCAGTCAGATCACATATTTTATGTAAATTTATTTCAAGTCGCGCCAACATCTATAGTTATTAGCGACTACATAAAGACATTACATAATATTTTAATCGGTTACATACATTTTAATGGTGCAGAAAAATTATACATAAAAGGTTATAAATATACATTATTGAATAAAAATCGCAATTTTGCAGTTTATGATTATATATTTTAGGATTATATTTAATTTACGATATTACTTAATTTACAGAATCGTGGTACTTTTTTTGATATTCCTCAAATTTTAGGATTATCTCTTGTATATCTGTATTTTGCTTGCGTTCGTTGTGCTGAAATAGATTACAATAATACAACAAACGATGGATGTCGTCAGAGGTAGGCTATAGCAAGGTTCACAGATGGGAGGAGTATCTGTGGTTAAAAGGTGCTTGTGATAAAAATTACAATGGCCAGTACTTATTCGGATCACATCTTTGTTACGCGTGTGGCTTACACCTCCTGAAATCCTAAAATTTGCACTCGCTTGAGCATATCGGTCTCCTGGTAGTATATTCTCTCATGTGCATTCTCCTTTGCTCTTAACTCTTCCGTCGGAGATTCAGAAAAGAGTATCGGTTGTTGTGACACTATGTTTTCTCAGTTTATAACAGCTGCCTTGAGAAAAAATGATGAAACTTTCTTCCGGAATTCCCTTCATATTTGCCACTTCAATGCGATGACAAGATAATGGATTTTAGAATCAGATGCCAGGCAATACACATCTAAGAAACCGTTTGAATCATTGATTGTCTCTGTAATCTGTTGGCAAAAGCAATTAGGTGTAACTGGGAGACGCAGGTTCGATTCCCGGTCATGGTGCCTAAGAATATCAGTTGTTTTGTAATGACACAGTTGGGATGGTCACTTTAGGGCACCCCAAAGTTTTATTGTGTTCTTAAGTGGATGCTAGCAGAGCAATCTATTACTTGGATGCTCTGTCTACCGCTCTGCCTACCTGTGCATGTGAGAAGACTTTTATTCTTTTGTACCAATTCCACCATTTTTTGTGTGTGGACACCCTCCACTCTAATCCCAACGACTGCCTCGGGACCACCAGACAGTGGGAGATCTCTTCATAGCTTTTCTGCTCCATTTTAGGAAATCATATCGTGGTATGCTACACTAAGAATATTGGCATAGGCAATTCAAATTGTTCAAAGCATTAAGACAACAGGTACCCTGAAAACCACATAATGTTAGTTTTTTGAGCAAGGGGTATGTGGCGTCATAAAAAAACTGATGACGGACCCGCAGCCCCTTTTCCTTGTTTTCAAGGCAAAAATTCTTCTTCTCTCTCTCTCTTCTCTCTCTCTTTCTCTCTCTTCTCTCTCTCTCTTTCTCTCTCTTTCTCTTCTCTTTCTCTCTATCTCTTTCTCTCTCTTTCTCTCTCTTTCTCTCTCTTCTCTCTCTTCTCTCTCTCTCTTTCTCTCTCTCTCTTTCTCTCTCTTCCTCTGTCTTTCTCTCTCTTTCTCTCTCTCTCTTTCTCTCTCCCGTTCTCTCTCTTTCTCTCTGGCTTTAGTGCTTTATTGGATTTACTTAAGTCACGTGTCGTTCAAAAGGTCTTCACGTCATAAGTGACGCTGTTTATTACAAGACTTTAAAAATCTATTGACATATAGTGATTCTAAACTATTTGCGCAGTTCAAGGACGTTATAAAGTAGTAGTAAAATTACCATTACGTAACTGCACCGTTTTATGAACATGTTCTTTTGCATATTAATGTCATGAGCGGGAAACGTAGGAACGGAAACGGTTGAAGTTTATAAACAAAGGCGATAGCCGAAATTTATAACCAAGTCGTTATTTGTAATATCGGCCGTGCGTCGATCTATAATTTTCCTTATGCCACGTTCTTACAAGACGAAAAATCATAAAAATAAAAAATACATAATCTTTGAATATGTGTACTGATGCATTACATTCAACTACAACTCATTTATTACGATTGTTCTTAGTGTACGGGAAACTGATAAATTCCTTAAAGAGTTCAGCTCTTAAGAGTGACTTTTCGTTCCTCTGTATGTAATAAATGTCGATATAACAATGCAGTACTACACAAATAACTATAATGTGTCTTATTCAAATCTGTTGTGCGTTGAAATGCTTGCTTCGTAATAAAATGTGTCACGCACGGCGAGGTTCACCCACTGCACAAGGTGCACTGGTTGATCCAGGAGGGCATGGGGGCCATGGCCCCCCAAAACGCCTGGAGTTTTCATTTATCTTCCTTTATTTGGCAAAATTGATATAAATATTTATGTTCGAATTACGTAATTATTTAAACAAAAATTTTGTATAGTATATGTCTACAGTACATAAATAATGTACAATGTAATAACAAATATGTTACAATGTAATAACAAATATGTTATTATTTTAACAAAAATGTACGATGCCTCCCCCCCAAATGATCGGCTGGATCCGCCCCTGACAAGGTGAGGTCCGTCCCACCCACTGTAGGTGAGGTCCGTCCCCGCAGCGCTGCCCTGCGGCGGTCGATAGCAGCACGTGCGCCTGCCTGGCCCTGCTGCCGGTGGAGCTGCGGCGCCGCTATCACTCACTGAGTCATGGACGTTATCTCGATGCCCCGCCCGCTGCCCTGCCGCTGCCGCTGCCCGCTGCCCGCTGCCCGGTGCTCGCGCCCGCACGGCAGCCTAGGTCGCGGAGCCGCACAGTGGGCCAGATTGAAAGAAATTTTCAAGTACTAATTCAATAGCTTTTCTTAAATTTGTATGATTGTTCATGACAATTTTCCCCATTACTTTAGGGACAATCAAGGAATGTTTTTTAATACTTCACATTTATTAAGTTGATTAATTGATTAGTGATTCCGGACGCGTCAACGACTAATGTCATTAGACCCGTAAGTGCAGTGCATATGTTTTTCTGGAGAGGTGGAGGTGATCTTTCCCCGCAGGATGGTGAGATCTAGCGCGGACCTACCGTCGGCTAACGGAGTTTCCCTCAACCAGGTATCTTCCACCAGCGGGACACCGCCTCAGCCGGGATAAGCTCCAAGGTCCCGACCGGTCATGTGTCAGCTCCCACGCGGCGTATGTGGTAGGGTAGTGCTTATAAGTATATGTGCAAGTAGCTGGTGAAGATAGGACAAAGAGGATGAAGGAAAAATCGCGCGCGGTCTCTAGCCCGTTTGGTAGGGTACTTCTACGATGGTGTTGATCGGAGAAACCACGGAAAACTACCAAGCAGAGCAGTCGACCGCTAAATTTTCCTCCAGACAGCGGCAGAACTCGATATATCTGACAAGATAGAGTCAAAGATCCTACTACTGTCGGGACTCGAACCCTAGGTCTTCCCGATCAGAGGCACTGCAGTGACATCAGTTGATGCCCCAAGCCACCTTTGTCGCATTTGATGTGCTCCGGGTACCAGAATGGTATCGGTATGTGACTGTTAATTGGTAAAAAGACTAAGCTAATGGTTACGGTGCCCAGTCAATCGAGTCCACTTAATAATATTTAAACAAAAATGTATATTCAGAAATGTGAAAAATATTACTTTATTAATTTTGTAAGCTTAAAAAATATAATTTACTTTTATATTAAATTTGAATTCATATGTACATTATTGAAGGGGGACGCATAGTTTATAGTCGATTATAGTTCCTTGAGGTATTAAGACTGTAACTGATGATATCGGTTCGGTTGTAATGTTGTGATGATAAGAACCACACTTGGCAGCCCAGCGTAAGGAAGGGCGCGGACATACGATATTTATGCCCTCTTCTATCCTGGGCAGAAGTTGGCAGTGGTAGTTTGACTCTTGCCTTCTACTGTGTGTGATGGTAGGAGTGATCGTGGGGAGTGAATAATGATGACGGATGTATGTTCATGGATGATACACGTTGGTGTGAGCCACACCAACCATGACTTAATCACGCTGTCAAAGCATTCTGTCTGCGCAGAATTGGAATCCGCACCATTCGACTCCGCTTTGCTCTTCTTGCCTTCGGTTGCTATAACGTTGCTCTGAGCCCCGATGTCACCAAGACACATTCTTAGTTAAAATTGAAGCTCCATTATTTTTATGGGGGGAGGGGGAAGACCCTTTCAGTTGTTAATATTCGTAGACTTGCGCAGAGAAGGAGACCAGGCTACCATGGACTCCCCTGAATATTTGGAAAGGGGTTCCGAAGCTCTCCATAACAAAACATTTTATTTCCATAGGATAAGATCGATTCTGTACTTCTCCCTTTAGCTGACATTTGGAGAATTGACACATGATATTTGGGGAAGAGGAGGCGAGCTTCTTAGCCGTTTGTAAATGATGGGAAAATGTAACCTGCCAGCATTTTACGAGCTACGAGTTTTAATAAGTAGCATTAAAACGTTTTATTTATAGATGGATTTACATGATGTACATTCATACAATTTTATGAATGTAATTTAAGACATTATATTATTCACTTATCGTGAATTAACACACGATAACTGCTGCCACCACTGAATGCCACTTCGTCTGTTAATCCATATTGAGTACGGTATTGGCGTATGATTATTACGAGTGGATCCTGGATTTATGGGTTTAACTTCCGCGTCGTTGGAAAGGGAATTTCGCCCTTGTAATTGCGGAAAGTAGTAGACCACCAATGTATGACGTCATATTTACTGAATCATTAACCATTCTGTTAATTTTATTCAACAAATCGATAATAGTAAGTCCTTTGTCCACAAGTCCTTTGTCGAGTATTTGGGTACACAAAGGGTACGAAATCGATATTTATTAGTAAACGTATTAATTTAAAATCCAAATATATTATTTTAAAAGTTTTCAGTCACATGGAAGTGTCTAATAAAATTGTCGTTATCTAATGTGTTACCATCTAGCGTGACAACTGAGTAGCTATTTTAATTAGTGAGAGTGAACATCGAAAATGAAATTATGTTACCTGATATTCCATGAACATTGCATTTGACCTTGTGTTCATTATTAATGGCTTTCAATTTGTTTCCTCTGAAGAAAAGTCATTCAGAATGCAAAAGATGTCCTAAACCTTATTTATAATTGCTTAATGTTATTATGAAGAAATTTGATATTAATTTCGAGATCTTTATAATAGTAAAACTTAGTTACACAATGTGTTGTCCGGTTTTCTCCCTAATTGAAGTTGTACAAATAATATAATTAAAAGTTTTTCTGTTAGTTCCTTGAAATTTCTTGACTCACCTTGGCACCCACCTGTTTTTTATAAGCACTCATAAACTTGCAAATCTCCGACACTTTCACTTGAATAATAAAGAAAAAACAAATACGAAAAGTCTATAGTCATACGTTTGAAAGATTAATTACCTACGTAAATGGAACACTCATTTTGCATACCATTATTCACTTCATTTTTCACATCGTCAAATTTTTTGCTGCTTTTAAAGCCCAAAAATACGTTTTAGGGACACGAACTTCAGTATGGCTATTGGCTAACATGTATTTCAATCGAACGGATCAACCAAGTTCATGGATTTTACAAGTCACCCGCAGGCAAATGCAACCCACATCGCACGCCAGTGCTGCGTGTTGCTGTGCACACACGAGATAAATTTCTGGATGAATAACAGATGGTCCCTTCAAGTTTCTTTCTTTTTCTTATTTTATAAATATTTTTTAGTTATTTCTTTTAAATTCGCACGTATCTTGGAGAAGAGAGGTTTATAAACAGGCCAGGATGTCTGAAAATAAGCACAGCTTTCACTTTTGAATCTAGCCATTAGTCATTGTTCAAGATTTCTAATAATCTATAGCAGTCTTTCGATTTTGCGGCTGGTGCAAATACTTACAAAGAGATAGTTTCTTATGGATCACACAGGAAGAAGTGAGCGGCGCGCTGGACCCCAACCAAAAGCTTTGTTGCAAACTTCCACAAACAATATTTTTTTAAACAAATAGTTTAGTACTCTGATTTTTAACATTCATTCTGACGTTTATTCTGCTTTACATTTTACCAAATTGAACTGCACCTAAGCAAAAATCACTTAGTAATTGATAGAGGAGATTGATCAACAGATGGATGTCTGATTACTCTTTATAGGATTTTAATGTTTTGATTGCTTAATTCTTGACTTGTTTTGGGGGCTGTTTTCTGATATATTATTAATAACACGAACATAGATTTTTTCGCATTTACTTATATCAAAGGAAGTTTCAATAATATTACTTTATAATTGACACTCAAACGTCAGGAAAATATTGTATCTATTAATGATAAGGCGCATGTTGACTTGCAATTTTTATAATATTAATAGTTAATATTAAGTTGTTTGTGGCTTGACATTAAATTAGTGCTTCTCGTATTTTCAATTCTTAAATTTTATTTTAAAAATGTCTGACGCAAATGAAGTTGTGTGAAGTAAAATAAAAAAAAGCAGTTTCAGAGCAGAAGATACACTGTAAATAGAATTATTTCCTTTTCCGGTTATTAGACTAGTATTGTAATAAATATCCAGGCAACGCGGATACCTTCACCTAGTAACGCATACAAGTAGAAGTTGTACAATATAAATTAGATAATAAACAAATAAAATATATAGTTATTGTTCTTAAGCGCGCATTTAATAAGTTAATTTTAGGTTCACTCACACTCAAACTACAGTGATATAAGAGCATGGGTTAGGCACCTGGGTATGCGTGGTGTACTGTAATGTGTATTAAGCTAGTCAGTAGGTTGTGAACACGAAATTTCGAAAACCGAACACTATTTTAAATTTGTAATATAGTGTATTACATCAGAAACAGAATAATTATCTTTGGATTGATTTCAGTATATAATTTATATTATTATTTAGTTTCATTCTGATTCTTTTCGGTCTCCCAAAACAGCACGAAAAACTTGTTCATATCAGTAGAGATATTTTAACGATAATTCAACAAACTGGCAGGCGTTCTCCTCTTGATATTTATTTCTGAAATTTTAGACAAAAGGATTGATTGGTTCAGCGATTTCTACAAGATTTTGTACTTTATTTCAACAAACTTTTACATTTCAGCGTTTTGTAATATTATTATTATTTAATGTTTAAAAATATGTTTTATTATACAGAATGGTAATAAGTCGGACTCTTGTCAATTCCATTAAGACAGTCGAATTATTTAGAGATTTAGACAATGATAGTATATCAAATAACATTGGTATACAATATATCATTTATAAATCTATTTGAATAGTACATCTTATTTGAAATTTACGCTCTTATTATAATTAAAAACTATATTCCTGTTGGTGTAGTGACACTGCTGTAAAACAAATATTACAAAATTAAATATAAACTTTACATTATAATGTAATGATTCTTAATAACTGAAAAATATTAACACATGAAAATATGTGGGTTAGGCGTAAATAATTTTCTTAAGTTTGCAAAATCTTTCCATAAAATCAAAAGTTACATAATTGATAGAATGGTTGAAAGAAATTATTGCAAACATTATCTTCTGTATGCTCAAAAACAAAATCAAAGCAAACTGTGCAATAAATTAACTAATTTAAGCGTAACAGGAAACAGCGGCTTCACAGTACATTACAACAGTGATACTATTCCTAATTTCTTGAAATTTGTCCGCTAATTGATAACATCCCCAAATATCTTATGTAATAGTAATTATAGATCTATACATAAGGTGCATAGTGAAAAATGCCTCTTTGTTAAAAAGCCCCTTTCCAGTAATAAGGCTATATTGATTTTATAATTTACTTAAAATATACTATGTAATCTTATTGTGATATACATATTTCCATTTCGTAATCTTTGCGAATTCTTCAATACATATTTGAGGAGAATTCAATATAATAATTTGTTTAAAGAACAGGTAGTATGTAATTATAAAGAGCCTTTTGTTGTCTAGGTATCATACTTATCATATCATACCTAGACTACACTTCTCTTTTATTAGTTGTATCAAAGATGTCACCTTTTTCAACAATGTCTTAGTTTTAAAGAATAGAAAGGTAAGGTAAATCTAAACATTTTTTCCGAGCGAAGGGCATGCAAAAAAAGAGGTATGAGATACGTGCGAAGGTCATATTTTACACAGTAAAACTAAATTGGTCCCAAGTCCACCCAAATGTATATAGTATAAATCGGCTATTTATCCATTGCCTTCTGTTCAATAACTCTCGAGTAATTATTTTTTCAGGAAATTTTCTGAAAAAACAAGACTAGATATAAAAATATTTGTCTTTTATGCCTTTCACCAACAGTTCTTGTAATTTGCTGATTCGTGAGACCTGTGCGTCCTAAAGAAGTGTTAAAGTGTTCTCGGGCACAGGGGATCTTATACAATGTGCCCTTCTCATCACACGTGTTTGGTTATCTTCGCACCTTTTTCTTGAATTGTTAGTTGTGAAATCAAGTGTGCATCCAGATTTAATTTAATGATTTTTATTTTCTCTGTGATATCCAGTTAGAATATAAATTACAAGGCACCCTGTGATTTCTACTTTAAGACTACCCGCTCTATGAAGCGAGATTATTAGCAAATTTTTCACATACTAATTGTGTTTAACTTCTTCACTTTTTGTGAAATGTCGTACATGTGAACAAATTACATTCGATTGTGAAATTGTTTGAATAAGGCGTCTCAGCTTTCAAACTTCGTTGCATTTCTATTTAGCCTATGCACAAATGTATGTACTGATTTTTCAACCACAATGAAACTATAACAAAACGCGACTTTCTCTGTATGGAAAATGTATAAAAATTCATATTGATCACTTTTTACCATCATTGAACTTCTTGACTTGCTATTTTCTCAGTAAACTCATGAAGACTCATTACATCATTGGTAGGAATTTAAGTTGAACCCATAAAGGGGGAGTAGCGGGTTGAAATTAGGTTCATATAAACTTGCAGTGAATAGAGAAGGTTCACTAATTTAATAGTAGTCATAGCCATGTGCATTCGCCATTTAAAAAACACTGTACTTAGTCTCTGAAGGTCCAGCATATTTGATGTTCTCAATAAAAATCGGAAAAAGGCACTGAATTGTATGATGTTCTCAATTCGATGCACAATCCAAACGCTGCTCTTTTGAGACAACGTGATCGTATGCACTCTGGTGAAGTCTGGAATTTTGAAAAAGAACCAGAAATGACAAAGAAAAATCCATGTGGAGATCTATCATCTCCCTATGGATTACCCATTAACCAGTTTTCTGACCCTTGATTCTGATTGAGTCACTGAATCAATCGTTTTAAAAAACCAGCGCTACGTTTTCCACAAGACTACGTTCAGTAGCAACTCTGTTCGTCCTCTTCTCGCTTCTCATCAACTGTGTTCGTAGAAAACTACACTATGAGGATTTTCACAAATTCTAGATCTCGACAATCGTCTTTTCGAAAGAGTTGCTATGCACTAGCAATGACATAAAACTTGTGGCATTAAAAACAACGCAACGCCAATAATTGAGTACGTCGGGGTCGTAGTTGTCGGGTGGTTCAGAATTCAGCTGCTTCTTCGTTGCCTTCTCCTGATGGTTCCGAGAGCGTCCTCTTGTCAAGTCAGACGTCGCTATTGCTCAGAGCCTGGAGTCCATGGGGTGCACCTGCTCAAAGCCTGGAGTCCATGGGATAGCTCTCAACGGCGCCATACATCTCCTGCACCGTGTCCCTGGAAGGACGGTTGGGCGCCGGGGCGACACCGTTGCTGTGCCCGCCCATCAGGCGCGACAGTCCGCCGGCCAGGCCGTTGGGCGCCCCGCCGCCCCCGCCCCCACTGCCAGGGCGGTGGCCGCCCCCGTACCCGTTGGCCAGCGACTGCACCTGCGATGGCAGGTGCGACTGCAGCTGCGTCTGCAGCTGCGAAGGCAGGCGCGCGCCGCCGTCGCCCACCAGGCCGCTGATGCTGGACACGCCGTTCGGGATTCGCCGCTGGCCCTCTTCCTCAAAGTCGTGCAGCATGTCCTGTGGGCCGAGGGAGAGTTAGGTCTGATTGGAAATTCGCAAAACAAGGCCTAAATTTACAATACAATATTCCAATAAAAATAACTGAGAACGGTTTTTTCACAATACAATAAAGCGAACTAAATAACGAATTTATTATTATTATTATTATTATTATTATTATTATTATTATTATTATTATGAGAAAATATATTTTTCATAAAATGTTGCAGGTATATTTTTAATCAGAAATAAACTTTTCTGATGCGAGACTAATAGAATATTATTTCAATGGAGAAAAAGCACGAAGAAGAAGAAGGAGAAAAGATGCCGAAGAAAAAGAAGAATCGTTATAGTGCATTTTTCTAACTCTGCCCCTGAAGCCCCTATGGCCGCGATGGAATATCACACGGCATTTTGCATTATCTCCGTCATGCCGCTAGAAGGCGCGTGTTCGCAAGCACTACTTGATACGGTCGCGATCATGCGGCACGACTCTGAACGTCGCGAAATACCGTGACATATTCCATTGTGATGACGGGCGTTGAGGGGCAAATTTAGAAAAATCGCAGTGTAGAAAAGCATTTCGAAGTCAGTTATTTTTCATTTGGCCCCGCGAACAACGTGAGCACCGTAGCGGCGAAGAGGCGCACCTGGTAGGGCTGTGGCGCGGGCTGTCGGGGCAGCACGGGGGCGGCTGGCGCGGCGGCGGGCTGCGGCTGCGGCTGCCCGGCGGCGGCACCTGCTGCTCGGGGGCGCCCGGCGGCGGCGCCGCGTGCTGCGGCACGATCAGCCCGCCCGTGCGCTTCACGTGCTCCACGTGCTGCAGCACCACGCGCTGGAACTCCTCCTCCACCTGACCACAAACAAAAAGAAACCTTGTAAAGTCAACGTTTGCTTCCGGGATGGAGGGCCGTGGTCCATTGGAAAACATATTTCCATCTCTGAAGTCGACGAATAAGCTTGTAAACATCCTCCCCGTAGAGGCGATTACTAAAACAATGTAGGGCTTTCACGGCCGGATTGTAGTCAAAGTTTTCTTCCGGGCTGGACGGCCGTAGTCCATGGCTCGTCCAGCCCGGAAGAAAACGTTCACTACAACTCCAGCCGTGAAAGCCTACATTGTTTTATTAAACCTTGTAAAGTTGACATTGGTAGTTCTAAGGTCCCATTTTATTGAAAATATATAGGTAATTGATTATTTATTTTACTGATACATTGTTACTTGTTCCTTCGTTAGATACGGAGATCGATATACACTGTATAAATTACCTGGATCGAGAGGATCGTGGTTAAAAGGGAAATACAAAAACAGTTGAATATGCTACGCATTCTCGAAGGAATTATGAGAGGGAATTATGAAAGGAAATTATGGGAGGGAAATATGAAAAGGCAAACCGCCGAGTCAAGTTAACTTAATTAGTAAATCTGAATTAATAAAATTAGGTAAAAAAGAAAATAATTGATGTACCAAGTAAACTGGTTCTAATGGTCGAGCGGCGACGAAAAGTCCGAGGTCCTTTTGGTCGCCGGTCGATCGTTAGAACCCTTTAAACGCCCTTAGTAACCACAGTGTTATCGGAGAGGTTAACTTCTTTGGACATTACATTAGTCCCCCATTTGAAAGTAGATCTTGTTATATCTCGGGAGATGGTAGCGTTCCTTCCCCGGAACATGAGATCCGGCACCAATCTACACATCGGCTTGCGGAGTTTCTCCTTCTAGGTATCTCCTCCAAAGGTGCACCTCCCAACTGTTCTTCTGACGTGTGTTATTTAAGTTTATGAGTGTCTTTATGTGTAAGAGTAGAAGAAAGCACAAGGATGAGGAAAGAAAAATTGCGCGAGGTCCGTGGCCCGTTTTTACTTTTCTTCCCTACGGTATAGTGTTGGAATCATCCCAACAATAAGATTTCTAATATCGGTCGCAAAATCAGCATTTAAGATTATTTTGATATGTAATTTCGCACACACGTCAGGAGTAGTGTCTATTTAGAGATTCTCCAAAGATGGTAAGTTTGAAGTGGGTGCAGAAGAGACATATGCAATTTTGTATCCGAAAATCGGGATTTGTGGATTCACGCATTATTTTGTCAGGTTAGAAGCTTTCGGGTTGAAACTCTGTAAATACATAAGGAAGTAAGACCTAGTAGGGCCGTTCTGAATATCATTAAGATATTTTACTTTTGGGGGATTCTTTACATGCAGCCTTTATGACAGTTTTCAAAATTATCTGGAAAATAGCTCAACATTTTAGCCGAAAATGTTTTCCCCGTAGAGAACAACGTGCATTTGTAAGTATGGTTTACTTCCTATGTTCATTAAAACCATAGATATTTATAAAATTGCATTTTTTATTTAAAGGACTAAGGATTTTCGATAATAAATAAGTTTGTGCTTTCCACTCAAGCCAAATTACGTGATTTTTGCTTTGAATGACAGATAGTGGGCTCCAAATATTTTCCTTGCCGTCATTAACCGGTTTTACAATATAAACATAAATTCTGGGGTCACGGCGTCAAAGTTCTTAAGTCAACAATCTTAGTTTGGAAAAAACAATGGTTAACTATAATTGAGTCAACGCTTTTTCTGATGCTCAATACTCTTTCCCAACGCTTTTTTGTCGTTTAGGAGTCAACATTTGAATTAGGTAGTTTTACTAAAATAAATAGTAGATATTTAACTTGTATTTTCAGTACTTAATCCAACTTTTGCCAAAAATTGACTTAAGAACTTGTATCCTGTGCCCACAGAATTATCTTAAAACCATATCTGCTCATTTGCTCATTATTTCATTGCGTGAGTGTTAATCGATCTATTAAATCAACATTTCTTCTTCGATAAAACATCGGACTGTAAGGTTGTTAGTGATGCTAATGCAGGGAAGTTTTCTGCAGATCGAAGAGTGATTTAATTGTATATTTAGTTATATATAGATAATATTTATGAGTGTATGTAAATATGTCTAGCAATCGTCTGACACATTTCCTTTCACTAAAAAAAATAATGGTTATAATTATTTGAGGTTTATTACGATTTTAACGTTCAGTAGACAGAAGGATTCATTTTCCTCATTTCTCTGGAGCATATAAGAACAGAGATCATGGTAAATATAAAACCAATAAATTTCCATTACATTCTCAGAAAGATGTTGAATTCTGGGCTCACAGTGAATAGTGATCATATTGTTCCAAAAAGTGTAAATCTTCGTTATATAATTACTCTTCTAGATTTAATACTGACATGAAACAATCTTTTGGAGCCATTCTATTTTGCGTATAGGGAATAGTAGAACTTTACTAATTGCTACATCCACAACCCACACATATCTAATTTTTGGCGTGCAGCCTTACTGTCCGAAATTTTAAGGTAGTGTCCCAACGTTTCAGGCCATTTTTCTACCAAAGTTAATCTTAGGGCTTGGATGGTTTCTGCATAAATTCATTCAAGTGTAGATCTTTGAGAGATGCCATGCACTTTTTTAAAAACTCTGAGTAAATGTGAGAAATAACTCTAAGAGGAGGAAAAGTTTCGGGGTGTCGTGCATTCTCACCTAGTTTAGTGTAATGCTCCGGCATTCGCGACGTGTTGATCGAAAGAACCCAGGGGAAACTATCGATCAGAACAGCCAGGTCACTATAGTTTTCCTCCAGAGAGTTGAATTCGAATTTGCTAAGTAGATAATGTCGAAATTTTTCAACGTCAGTATTGAAACTCTTGTCCTCCGGCTCAGCAACACTGCAGAGCCAACGCCAGTGCATAAATATCTATGTAGTAAGTATTGTAATGCTAAATTACTACTTTCTGCTATAATAATGTAATGTATAATTGTCATTGAAAGCGCATATTCTGTATGAGTGTAAGTGGAGTGGGTGCCTAAGTAGGAGTAGCGTTCGACGACTGGCTCCTACTTCCCTAGTTAAAACACTTTTAGTAGTATAGTAAAATATGTAAAAACAACCAGTTCTATTTCTCCATCCATCTTCGCACGTCACGCCACGGCTCGGGACAATTCATAAGAAAACAAGGCAAAAAGTGCTTTTAACACTTAGAGCGACGTGTTTTTTGGTTGTATCCGTTCCAGAACCACGAGTATATTGCCGCACATGTAATATTGGTACACGTGGCCCCAGCGATGTTTCTCGTTCCACAGGCCATTATGTGTATTAATGACTCACATAGAGCAATTCACATTGCTCATATAAGTGGCACGCAGGTCGTAAATGGGAGTCCCAGGCCTTTGGAAATTACCGGCTGCACATTTCATTGTCAAAGTCTGCGACTATTACTACACATTTGGAATCAAGATATTGTTTTAACTAACAATAGACATATACATTCGTCACCTTGCAACATATCCGCGACTTTTATTTTCAAATTAATCCTATGGACCTTTGCTGATTATAATATGATTTTGTACCATGAAATAAAATTATATTTAAAGCAACTTTTTACACCAATATATCACTTACGGAAAAAAATTATGTGAATTGATGGAAACATTTTAAAATACGTCATGAGTTTCCAACACTTTATTGTACACTCACCTCCGAAGTCGCATTTTGTGGATCATTTATTGTCGCTAAAATTAAATTTTTATGGCCTCGGCCAATAAAGGTTTTTTGCTGTCTACGTCTGTTAAGACTCTCGCACTCAAACATGGCTCACGTATGCAAAAAATGCCATACGGAGGAAAAGAAATGCACCATTTTTCGACCTCATTAAAGAATTTGTCTTGAGTCAACAATTAATTTATTTTTATAATGTTTATTCTGAAATGTTGAAGTTCAATACTTATTTCCTTATATTTTTAAATTCTGTTACGTTTTCTTTGTTTTTTACCTGCAGTTTGGATGTTATTCCACTAGGTATAACATTAAATAACAAAAGATACATTGCTAATAGTTGACTATTACAAAACTTCGTAGAATTAAAAAATTGGTAACACTAATACCAACTATAAATGTTTATTATAATCTATGAATGAACGTTTCATCCGTTCGCCATTGTAAGTAGAATTTAACAGCAACAAATTGCTTAATTCGTCCAAAACTATACCGTTAATTTTCTCAATTCCGGTTTAATCCATTTAGAATGTGTTGGGAACAAAGCGGATTCGCAACAGATTTCCTCCTTCCATCGTGATTCGTTCGCCTCTGAACACCATCTACTCCATATTCATTCACATTAATCTCCACATAATATTTTAATTCATCTCAACTATTCAATCTTACTTAATCAAGTAGCTTAGCTGCTATACGATTGTCTTCGCAGCATCATTGACCGGGAGGATCTAGAGTTCGAGTCCTCTTTGTAACGGGTTTTCGGCACTAGTTACGTAGCTGGGTATTCAACTTCTGACAGGAGGAGAATTCTAGTGGACGGCTACTCTCTTCAATAGTTTTCGGCGGTTTCTTCCCAACAACACCGGACGAATGCCGGAACAGTACTGTAAGAAACTGGCCATAGACTACGCACGATCTTTCCTTCTGTATCCTTATCCCTCCTTCTCCCCTTATACACATACCCTGGCATGGACTACACCACCACACATGTCGGGAGTGTGGTATCCCCCCAATCAGAGGAGGAACTTGGGGTGACGCTCCACCGCTCCGCTAGTGGAGGGGCACAACCCCTTCCCTTCCCCTCACCAGGCGGCGGGGGATAAAACCCCGAGTCAGCAGCGACGCGGGCAGTCACACCAGGGAACGCTCTCTACAACGCGGCCAGACGTGTACGAGTGCCGAGGACTATCAACACAGGAGTACGGCTCCTGGACGGAACGTGGGACAGCAGGCGGTGCCTCCCCGCAGGTTATTGCTCCCATCCGTCAAGGGTTCCGCGGCTGCTACTACCGCGGCCACGACGGACCACCACCACCACCGCCCGAGATAACAGCCTTATCAGCAGCCCGCCGGCTACCGGGGCAGCCGGCTTATCAAGTTTAACATCGGGGCAAGGACGCCGCTCCGAAAACAATTTTAGTTGTATTATGTTGAGTTTTGAAAAGTGATACATTAAAAGTAGTTTTAAACTTATGTGTTTGACTAAACCTGATCCCGCAATCACTACAGGGAGGTTGCAGCTTGTGATGACTAGAGCAATACTCTGGAGAAGGAGAAACCAAGCAAGACAACAGGAACCTCGACAACGAATTTCAGGTTCCAGTGGGGAAAGAACAACGCCACCTCGCGCGATATATCATGCGATACTAATAACCTAGGCATTTTACGTACCTGGACTCAATTTTCACTCACTCGCTTGTATATAATCATCAAAATAACCGCTACACTTTTGGACAAACCAGACGACGTCATTGAGACGCTGACTGCGAAACTATTGTTTTGGGGCCGTTTCCCGTCATTTTACTCTATCCGATATCCTCGCGTAGTGCATACGAGCAAGGAAGCGGCGAGGGGGGGCATTGGGGCGAGGGTATCCAGAGGCTGAGGAAGTCGACGGGAATGAAGAGTGAGGGGCGTTGGACGAGGGGCGATGGACAATTCAGTGGGTTGAGAGGCACAGGACAAAAGGCGTATGGCAAGGGGCGCGTGGCGAGGGACGAGGAGCGAAGTGGGCCTTTGGCGAGGGGCGTGGGGTGATGGGTGAGGAACGAAGGGCAAGGGACGAATGCGAGGAATGAGAGGCAGAGAACTAAGGACATGTGGCGTTGGCGTGGAACGAGGGCCGAGGGCCGAGGAGCGAGGGCCGAGGGCCGAGGGCCGAGGAGCGAGGGCCGAGGAGCGAGGGCCGAGGAGCGAGGGCCGAGCAGCGAGGGCCGAGGAGCGAGGGCCGAGCAGCGAGGGCCGAGCAGCGAGGGCCGAGCAGCGAGGGCCAGAGCAGCGAGGGCCGAGGAGCGAGGGCCGAGGAGCGAGGGCCGAGCAGCGAGGGCCGAGGAGCGAGGGCCGAGGAGCGAGGACCGGGGAGCGAGGGCCGAGGAGCGAGGGCCGGGAGCGAGGGCCGAGGAGCGAGGGCCGAGCAGCGAGGGCCGAGGAGCGAGGGCCGAGGAGCGAGGGCCGAGGAGCGAGGGCCGAGGAGCGAGGGCCGAGGAGCGAGGGCCGAGGAGCGAGGGCCGAGCAGCGAGGGCCGAGGAGCGAGGGCCGAGCAGCGAGGGCCGAGGAGCGAGGGCCGAGGAGCGAGGGCCGAGCAGCGAGGGCCGAGGAGCGAGGGCCGAGGAGCGAGGGCCGAGGAGCGAGGGCCGAGGAGCGAGGACCGGGGAGCGAGGGCCGAGGAGCGAGGGCCGAGGAGCGAGGGCCGGGGAGCGAGGGCCGAGGAGCGAGGGCCGAGGAGCGAGGGCCGAGGAGCGAGGGCCGAGGAGCGAGGGCCGAGGAGCGAGGGCCGAGGAGCGAGGACCGGGGAGCGAGGGCCGGGGAGCGAGGGCCGGGGAGCGAGGGCCGAGCAGCGAGGGCCGAGCAGCGAGGGCCGGGGAGCGAGGGCCGAGGAGCGAGGGCCGAGCAGCGAGGGCCGAGGAGCGAGGGCCGAGGAGCGAGGGCCGAGGAGCGAGGGCCGAGGAGCGAGGGCCGAGCAGCGAGGGCCGAGGAGCGAGGGCCGAGGAGCGAGGGCCGAGGAGCAAGTAGGCCGAGGAGCGAGGGCCGAGGAGCGAAAGCATGAGGAGCGAAGGAGCGAGGAACGAAGGAGCGAACTGCGAGCAATGAGACTCACCGCGGGCGTGTCGGTGTCGCCGTCGACGATGGTGAGGCGCCCCTCTGCGTCGAGCGCCTTGAGCAGCGGCAGCGTGAGCTCGCGGAAGAGCTCGAGGCGGCGCCGGAAGGCCGCCACGCTGTCGTCCACGCGCCCGCGCCCCAGCTGCAGCTTGGAGCAGTCCAGCAGTATCACTGACGGCTGCTGGTGGAACTGCAAGCGAAACACAGCCACATTGAATTAGAGGCAGCTCTTAAGATGGGTACGTTTTGCACTAAAAGGGTCTTGGCGGACCTCGAAATCGTAACGTCGAACATTACGTCTAAAGTACGAATCTTGTTAGAGAGTTGAAGATCACTTGTAAGTCTTGCATATAATGCACTGTAAATCACGTGATTTTCGATATTACGTTTGACGGCGAAGTTCTGATAACTATGTCGCAATCAGTCGCTATCTTGAGAATTCTAGTGGCCGGTTGCTCTGAATCCGTGTTTTCCATGGTTTCTCCGATCAACACCAGGCGAATGCCGGAGCAGCACCCTAACGAATGGGCGTTGGGCCGTGTTAGATATTTCCTCCTTCCTGTTCGTCACCCCTTACTGACCCACACTTAACACTTACATGCCTACACTACTAAACATGCCGGTGGATCAGTCGGGAGCTTAGAGCTTGCTCCGCCTGTGGCAGTGCCCCGCTTATAGGAGATACCTGGTTGGGGAAAACCCGCAAGCCGCCGGGAAAGTCGGCGCCGATCTTGCCATCCAGCGGGAGAAGATTCACCGCCATCTCCCGGGATAAAAAGCATGCACTACAATGACGAGACTAATGACCTTAGTAGTTGACGCGCTTGGAATCACTAATGAATCAATCGAAATAAAGACGTAAGGAAAGAGTTTTATCACACTGGAGACATAATTTATTGTAACATGTCAACAAAGCAATCGCTTCCTATTGAGTCGCTTCTATAGAAATATTACAGTTGTCTGAAGCTAATGAGGCGCCGTCATGCCTTCATGCGATGGATGCGTAATTTACCTTCATGTCTGAAGTAGGTTAAGCAGGAAATTTTTAAATACAGCTTTAGCATCTGAATGTAATGTATCTGCAATTAAATTTAAACGAAATTTTAACTTTTAATTGTGAAAGAATTCTGATGCTATTTCATACACTGAAAGCAATATACATTATTTCTATAGACTCGCTTCGCGTAGTATAGCGTACTCTCGCTTCTTAGAGTCTTGTTTTGCATAGACTCATTTCAAATCGTCTCGCTTCGAATAGTCTCTTTAGTTACGTCTCAATGCTCTCATCTCTTAATGCCTGGCTTGTTCTTGTTTAGCTTCGTCTCAGCGCCTTGCTCCACGAATTCTGCCTGCTTTAAACTCTCTTTGACTCCATTGGCTGCATTATCTTCTCTCTCTTTTTCATCTTTTCTTTCCAGTGTCGTTTTGCCTTGCGTGTTCAGCCTACCCATACAACGTAAACACAATACGCTATTTATAACATTATGCTATTATTTTTATAGTTCTGTTATTGTTTTTGTTTCTGTTGTAAATTAGGAAGTTCATCCTGTAAAAGGTTGTAGGGTCCTTCAATTCGAATACCATTCAAAATGAGAATTGTGATATCATTAAAATGCTCGCGATGAGCGCCAAAAATTGATCTTTCACATTCTACTGAGTCCACGCTATGCGTCTCCATTATCTATCAGACTTGGTGATCACAAGCGACCTTTTCTAATAGGCGCCGCGCTGGTAATGTATCTGTAATGATCACGCTGTTCGTTCAGGAAAACACAGACACTGGTGTTTGCGATATTTCGATTTATAGGATACCCATTAAATGTTGCCAGTAAACACAATCAATCTCCAAATTATTGTTCCCTTCTGCAAATTTCGACTTGTTTAGTATGGCTATTAAGCTTTTAAAATTTAAAAGTGTATTCTAATAAGAAACGTCGCTCTTTATTGTATTTTCTAATTTTCTTATAGACTTTTTAACTTCTTTGGACATTACATTAGTCCACCATTTGAAAGTAGATCTTGTTTTATCTCGGGATATGGCAGCGTTCCTCCCCCGGAACATGAGATCCGGCACCAATCTACACATCGGCTTGCGGAGTTTCTCCTTCTAGGTATCTCCTCCAAAGGTGCACCTCCCAACTGTTCTTCTGACGTGTGTTATTTACGAATAGAAACAAATTCGAATACTACATTTATAATGGTTTGACGTTCAGTATGGGTTTTCAGTCCGAATAACTACCTAACAGCATGACTAGTAAATTGTGTTTAAAAATACTTTTTAAAATAATAGTAATACGGTCGTTAATCGAATGAAATGAAATGAGTGAGTTCAATAGGCAATGAGAAATATACTTTTCAATGATTATTCATTTTATCTCCACGACTGAATTCAATTCTTGAACTCATTCTACTAATAATTTGTGTTATTTTTTCAAGCAGTGCCTCAGAAATACTTTTTATTAGTTTTAACTCTTCTTTCGTACGCAAAGGTGTTGAATTATATGCAAGATTAGAAAATAGATCTTTAACCCTTGTAGTGACGTGATGCAAGGTCGCCCGCCGTACGCTCTGGAATAATCGGGGTTGTCTATCTGGTGCCACAATGGAGGTCGCGTTACGTGTAGTTGGCGTGATTCTCGAATACACTGACCATGAAAACTCTTCAAAGGAGAAGCGGCTACCAATTTTATTATATACTTTTTGCATTTACACATTCGTTCCGCTGATTCGATTGGAATATCAGTTAATAACGAAGTCTAACGTGTTTATACGATTTTGTTTTCGCTAAGAGAATGAAAGTTTCATGTATGTGGCCGATCGGATTGGTATAACACTCACAAACAGTAAAAACTCTATTTCCAATACAAAAACGTACGCAGCTGCTCAGGAACCCATGGGTATTGATTTTACATAATTCGTAATAGTGTGGTAATAACAAGTGGACTTTTACAGGCTTTCGTGATCGTAGGATAGTTTCTGCAATAGCGTAATGCAGAATCACTCAAAAGGCATAGGAACTTAACTTCTTTGTGAAGAGAGAAAAAATTAATGTTTCTCATAAACGCATTTTGAGTGATGCCAATTTTTGAAAAGACGCAAATTTACAAAAAGTTATTTATTGAATTATGTTTCACTAAACAATTTGCCGGAAAAATAGTTGTCTAAGGTATGCAATTACTTCTGAAGTTATACGAGTATGAACTATTCAAACTGTCAAAACTATTATTTTGCATGTTAATAAATTCCAAACTACATGTATGCTTCAATTAGCGCAATGCAATATATAATTCAAAAAACCTCCAAGCAGACAGTAACGGACTGCCCAGATCTCTGCCTCTTTCTACCTCTCGTCATTAACTGATATCAGTGAAGTGACTCTAACCGGGAAATCATATGGTTCGTGTCCCGACTGAGGCAGAATTTTCGCCACTGGCTACATAACTAGGCCGAGTCCAGCTGCTGACTGGAGGAGAATTCTAACGGCTGGCTGCTCTCTTCCGTAGTTTTCCGTGGTTTCTCCAATCTATATTGGGCGAATATTGGAGCAGTGCCCTGACAAAGAGACCTTGAACCATACGCGGTCTTTTCTTCCTCTACCTTGAACTGTTCTTATTTCATAGTACATAAAAATACATACTTGCATATGCTACACTACTTCACATGTCAGGAGACGTGTCTGGAGCATAGAGCTTGTACCGGTTGGGGCGGTGCCCCGCTGGTGGAAGAAACCAGGATAGGAAAAATCCCGCATGCCGACTTATATCCCACCTCCCGTAATTTACAACGCATACTACAATTACAGGATTAACGAAATTAGCAGTTGACGCGCCCGGAAGGACGAAATATTCATGCAATCTATCAATCTACCTGTTATTAGGGACACAATTTCGAACGGTTTAAACTTGTGGACCGCTAAACATTGGGCGTAGTGGTTTGATATTAATGTACTGTCCGACATTCCGTGATTGACTCGGCTACTGAATTTATGCCCAAGCCCCATAGCCGGTGAGCCCCGGCGTCTTTCAGTTCGGAATAGATTTGCTGGCCATACAAACTCTTAAGTTTGTAAAACCTTTGCTTAGGTAAACCGCAGATATATCTATCCAAACCAGATCTATTAACACCTACGTATTTCAAATATTGAGTTGAGTGAACCTTCTCCAGTCCGTATTGGTGTGTACAGATAAATGCAATAAACTTTCGTTAATTAGGTGTCATCGCCTAATTAAAAATAAATATTCCCTTTATACATCTAAGCAGTCTAACGTAATCATGTTCACTGCGATCAATGAATACTAATATTAGGATGTTTGAAAGAACTTGTAGGAAGGTTTTTACAGAAAATATTAGATCGGCAAATCAAAGACGAAAACTTCACATTCTAGAATAAAATATTATTGATGTAACTTCTACTATGTCAACAGGATGAAAATAAAAGTGGAATATTGACATCATAAAAAGAAAAAGGGAAGGAAAATATTTATTTTGGAATTCATTGGTCAGACAATTCATAATTCTGCGGTTTTACGAGTCACATTGGTACAAATAATTTAGTGGACTTCGAGAGCATTTTAAAACAATGAAATAGTCAACTTCGCTTTTCAAAGTTTCAGAGGTACGTTCTGAGACGTATTGCTTTGTATTTGGTTTGATCAGAAGATGTATATTTAATCAATTCAACTCTCTCATCTTTGATTAAATAATTAGGACGTTTCCATAGAAAATCCAAATCGTAAAGGCTTCTTAGTTTTACAGCCCTTCTGTTTCCATGTTTGTGACATTTCCGATGCTTTGAGTTCAAAAACCAAACTACTTTCAACAGCGCGTTCTCTCCGAGAGGCGTGTTTTTTACACGAAGCTGTGTAGTAAAGTACATGAACCGAGAATTTTTTTATTTAAGGTCTCATGAACTTCTAGGTCATTATCGACCACTACTGGATTTTAACGTTATGGTATCTATGAGGATGAAACGATATTCTGATGATAGAAGTGGATTTTGTGGAAGATGATATTGTGGTGAAGAGACGAACACATTCAACCGAGGCATGACCCGAACCAGCAGCCCTTCAGTCCTAGATGGCTACGGCACTACTGCCTTCGAGAAGATTAGCATTATGCTTATTTCAATTATAAAATATAAATTTAAACAATCGCAGTTGACTCGGTTTGTAACAGAAGACCGAACGTTAAGACCGAAAAGAAAACGAGTGCTTAGTCCTCCAATGTTTCTATTTCCTTGTTTGTGTCATTTCCAAAATCTTTCTGCTCAAAGCTCAAGCCTTGTTGCGTCCAACTCTTGTTCCCAGGGCGTTCTCTGAGAGGCGTGTGAGTTATGCATGGGGCGTGAACGTCGCAGAGCCCCGCGCGGCCCCGGCGCCGCTGGTAAGCGCTTTGTGTGCCCATAACGCTGGCCTCGCGCACGCGAACAGTGCGTGTCCTCGCCTCCCGCCCACCCGCCACCCCCAACTCCCACCCCAACTACTTCCTCCTACCATCCCCATTCACTCCCCACTCCCGCTCCATCGTCCTTTTAATGACCGTGTGGACGCGGACTATAAAATGCACATGAAGTAGGGAAGCAGGAGAAAACGTTTTGCTTTTAATGTCACGAGATAGTTGTTTTTGAACGCCCTATTCAAGCGTGAAATCGAAGAATTGATGCTTTTAAAAAGTGAAGGTCATTACGTCACACAACTTTAGTACACTGACACTTTGAATCCAGCGCCGCAAGTGATGGAAATGTAGCCTGCCCTCCCACGATCATATTATATGTGGTCACTCAGAATAGGTTGAAGTTTATAGAGTTATCCACTTATGTGACCGCAGACATATGTTTACCTAACACTTCATTATTTCTACAAAGCAATCTTTCAATATCCTACGAGTAGTCTCCATGGAAAATTCTATATAATACATTACTTCATTCGTCTGAATTCGTAATGTTTCTCGGATGTTAATAAATTTTTTTTTGATATTATTGATAATTGGAGAGTATCCTATTGAGTTTAAGTCAATGATGATTACCATTTTTCAAATTGCCTAACATTTCCGGTTTTATGAAGCCTTTTTCACTGTCAAATAATTTAAATTAACCTGGTGATGAATTTTAGACATACCAATATAATTTTTGTATTGTGAATGGAACCACATATCATTATAAATTCAGTCAAAAAACCCTAGCTTGTTAATTTGGCTGGACATTTGACACATTTTCTCTAAAACTATTTAACATAGTACTGTACAACTTAAGGAACAACGCAGTGGAAAAGTTTTAATTCATTTTAAGCGTATTTTTAGTAGTTTTTGTAGTGTACAGCATATTAGAAGTGAAAGTCAAAATGTTTACATTATTTCTTCTGTAGTTTTCTTCAGAAATCCTGAAGTGTAAAACTTACTGTACCAATTCTGATAACATATATTAATTGACCTTCTTACAAAAAAATTAAAAAATAGCACTTGAGTAGGTTCAGAGATCATGGCACAAATGTGTTCAAAACTGTCATTTTCAGAAATAGGCGTCGAATTTAATACTTCTACGAAACCAGTCACACCTCGTCGCGGTAACAACTAAATAAAACACGTTTGCCGCATAAATATTAATAGAAAATACATTTTTACTGTGCAAGTAGCATTAAAGAATGAACTTGTATCTTTTACTGAAAACCAGAGCCTTCTAAATGAATGTGTTCCAAAGATGTAATGTAAATAAAAAGTCCGTGAACAATACGTTTGCCATTTTGATATATGCCGCTAAATAGAGACAGGAAAAATATGTAGTATGAAACGTCAAAATATGTACAAAAAAATATGAAATGAAAATGGTAAGAATAAGTAATAAATCAGATATAATATATTAAAATACACTTAATTATAAAACTCATTTACATAATACGAACTTACTTTTATAAAATATATGCTATACATATTTTAAAAACAATGCAAACGTTTTAAAAATAATTTGGAAAGCACAAGTTGATGTACACGTACACCATTCAACATTCCCATCAGTAGTAAAACCTTCCCAAATTGTTATCCAGGAATGTAGTTTAGCAGGCAGAATAGACGTGATAGAAGCCATCGTACAAACTGGCGAAATCTACGACCAGCAATCACTGCAGCATGGAATATTCTCATCGAAGAGTTACACGACGGCTATCGCCCAAGTTTCTTGGAAATTAAGGTTAAAGGTTGCGAAATGCGGCGTCAATTATGTTTTTCACACTTAAAGGTGAGAATGAGCTGTCGCTGACGCTCACTCCGCCACTAAGAAAACTGAGGCAGGCGCGTCTATGTAACGTACAGTAACTATGAAAATATCCGACTGCGTCTTCACGAAGCGTACCACGAGTAGAGAGTACTCAGTAGCACGCAGTAATACTGTAGGAGAAATGCTTAATTTTTTTGAAAATATCATATAAAATTATATATTTTAATAAAATGTGTAAGAAAATTGATCAAATAAAAAATTCTTGAGAAAATAGCGAAATATGTAAAATATGTAATATAGTAACAAATATGTGAAAATATGTAACGAAAAAATTGGATATTGTGTTAGAATAGCGACAATTCGTCAGGATTAAAGTTTTGTGAACGGTAGGTAGAAAAACAAAAAACATGTAATTACATAAAAATCTGGTCCCTACTGATGAACGAAAAAATATCAAAAAAAAAATATTAGAAAAGTGTGTATTTCATAATTATATACTTATATAATTTTATTATGAAAATTCTAATTTATTTAGAAAATGTTAAAATCCCAAATTCAAACATTATTGCTTGTCATTTCTAATATACGAACGCGGCCTTTAAACCATCTACACTGATGTAGGTAAGGAGGGATATGCACTTCTGTGATAACTAGCTACTACAGGAAAGTTGTTTGGTGCAAAGTGTGCATCAACTTGTCCTCTGCAAATGAGTTTTAATACGTTTGTATTCTTTTTAAAATCAGTTTAGGACATTTTGTGTAAATGCAATTTTGTATTATGTAAATGTGTTTTATAATTAGTGTATTTTAATATTACATATTATACCCGATTCTTCATATTTATTACATATTGTAATTGTTTCAATTACATATTTATTACATATTCTTATTGTTTCAATTACATATTTATTACATAGTCTTATTGTTTCAATTACATATTTATTACATAGTCTTACTGTTTCAATTACATATTTATTATTCTTACTGTTTCCATTACATATTTATGTACATATTTTGCCGTTTCATATTACATGTTTTACCGATCTCTACTGATAGCACTGCTCCTGAGCGTTTTGCTTTCGTGCTCCGCAACGGCTGCTCACCTTGTTCTCGAAGTCGTGCACCTGCGCCAGGTCGCGCGGGAAGCCGTCCATGAGCACGCCCTGCGCGCTCATGTTGGTGCGCATCTGCGACTCCACCAGCTGTAGCACGTACGTCTGCACAGAACCACGCACGCGCGCACCTCACAATTCTGATACACAACGGTTTGTTGTGGTAGGCATTTTTAGGGTTTTCTTTTTATAACTCGACCAAGCGAAGAATGAAGGGTGCGATTGCGGCACGTCGTGGAAGTAACAGTGTAAACACAGGTCTGTACAGTCAGTTTCGCTAACAAAAGTTGCCAGGAGCGTAAAGCGAGTTCAGAGACTGATTCTACGGAATCACCATGGCCTCCTTCATAGAGGTTGTGAATCAGCTGATAAAATATAACTTCAGAGACACATCAAACACGATTTGCACTGACTGTTTTATTTTGTCCCTTTAAGTTGCTTTTTTTACTTTTCACCGTTCTAGTACAAGAATGTAATAAAAAGTTATATTTATATTGAATTTTTAATACTTATTCATTGAACTTAAACATTTTGTATTCTTCTTTATTCATCTTTTTTCCACAGGCTTTAGGCGATTTATTAGGCATGCAATATAGTACCAAAACATTATCTTTACTGTCATAAGTATCAACAATATTCTTCATTATGGTGGCAGTTACTTCTTACATAAAAAGAATTTTATTTGATATATATTCTGAGAAACTACGTAAGTTAAGATAAACGATTTATATGAATGTTGCTGCTCATCAAAAGAATTAGTTTCAAAATTTTGAATCGTTTTTCAGAGAAAAGTATACTTTTATTTATTCTAATATGAGTTAAAATACAGTTAAGTTATAATAATAAGTCCAAATACAGTTAAAATATTAATTGGGAAGGTACTAAATTTGCAACGAAATAAGTCGCGCTTTTTTCTCGCAATAGTTTGGCACGGTCCCATTTCAATTTTGAATTGAGTATCCTTATATCTCCGCCTCTGCTGTTACGGCTGTAAACACAGACGGTGGCGCGCTCCTATAAACATCATTCTCGTCTTGGTCGAGATATAGTTGCATATTGCGGTGACATTTATCACTGTGAAGCTGAGCAATTCTGGAATATTAATGATAGGAAAGGGAGAGGACAGATAAATAAAATGGAATTCAATCACAATCTTCAAAAGGGAAAAGGCCTTGCACAAGCAAATGTTGTTACGTGATGCTTTCCTTCGCATCCATTCTGGAAAGGATAGTAGAGAGTTTTCTATGGCAATAAAGTGACGTAAACGTTGGGATTTCCATTAAATAAATAGAGGTAATTGATGTAACCTGGATAAATTGTTTTGTCGATCTAGTTTGTAGTTTAAATTGTAAAGGAAAATAACAAGAAAATTAAGGAATGAAGAAGAGAAGAAAGAGGAGCGACAAGTTATGGAGATTGGGATAATGAAAAACTGAAGATAGAAAGGAAATAATAATGGGGTACAAATACATTGAAGGCTTTGGAAACAAAGATGGTGAGGGTGGATATAATAAAAATTAGGGGGAAGGAGGGGTGGAAGAAATGAAATGTGTAGGGAGAAGAGATAACTAAATAAGAATATGAAAGAAACGCTAGCATGAGAAATGGTAAAAGAGGTTGAAATGGGGGGGGGGGGGGTCGAAGGTGATGAGATGGAAAGAACGAACGAAATGGAGAGTGGAAAGAGAGAATGCAATAAGGGATGGAAAAACATGATGAAATGTGGAATGAACATAGAAGATTAATAGAAGGTTTGGTAAAGAAGAAGGAAAGAAAAAAGGGAAGTGAAGTGTAGCACAGCTGCTTGCCATTCCTCCAAATGTATTGCTACTTGCTCGACATTGCTGCCTTTCATGGTTGTTATTACACGATTACTTCACTTTAGAGATAATCATTCCCATGGCTAAACCAATACACTTTTCTTTGGTGATCTGCAGTTCAGGAGATACTTAGATTAAAATTGTGTTAAAGGTTTTGTATGTGTTTTCGTAGGATTTGAGTAGTTCGGTTTTAGGAGGGTTGAAAACAGCTTTCGGGTATCGTGAAATTATTCTACAGCGATGTTTGGATGTTTGGCCAAGTTGGTACGTTTTCGTGGTTGGTGTGCCGGGTAATGTTTCGTAGAAGTTTTGGATATTTTGAGAATGTAGACGTGGAGGAGTTCAATTTTCAGCTCTGTATAATTGTTGGTTTCTAACAAACCATAGATCTTCGGCAATTTTTCTTATACGTTTATTTTCCTTTCCTACCCTAAGCGCTCGACGAGGAACTTTCTCTTCCCGAAGGTTTCCGTCGTGTTCTTCTACCTATCGGATTATATCTAGTAGACTACGTGATGCTACCGCAACAATTGAAAGTGTATTCATGGCGTTCCTAGCAATAATTATGCATATTAGAGAAAAGAGCATTAACCATAAATTTATACATCAGACATGTAAACAGCTATCTATGCAGGGTTCAGCGAGAACAAAATTGAGGAGGAATTATATTTAACGACTTCAGTGATACAGAGACAATCACTAGTAATGATAATGGTTTTTTGTGTGAAATTTGAAAGCGATATTAGTGTAACCAGTGATGGGAATAATAATGATTCAATTTGACCAGCCGGTGATGCAAAGAAGATCGTGTATTTCCACTGAACTTAGGTGTTATAGATATTGTTTAAATATATAACTTAGAAAACGGTTTTAGTGTAAAATTATATTCTGAACATATGTTACGTGGTTATTCAGTTTATCAGGACATAGCGAAATGCAGCCTTCAACAGACAAGTAAAAGTGACAAGGATTGGGAGTGACAAGAAATGGGAGTACTTGAAATAATTACAGGCGTTGTCATTGCCAACAATGGCATTTATTGAAAGAACAGGTTTCGATGGCTACTAGTTCTTGTGTGGCTTTCAAACAGCAGAAAACTGATTATGACTAAGCCATCGGATGCTGCTATTTTAATAAATACTATTGTTGGCAAAGGATCGCTGCAATTAAAAAAGACTTGAAAGAAGCCGGGATAACACAACAGGAAATCCACGATAGAAAGGATTTTAGACAGAAAATTGGGATTGAGCCAAGCGGAAAAAAAACAAAAAACCTCGAACTTTTTGGTCAGAGGAAAGAAAAAGAAAACACTATGAGATAATGGGCACAAAGAAAGATCGGGAATCGCTGAAAAGTCTTCTATGTTGTATTTCGCGTAGTCCGATAAGGCCCATAAGTGAATAATAATAACAATAATAATAATAATAACATAATAAGAACAATAATAATAATATTTGTTATCCGGGATTTGCAGAAAAAAATGTCTTTACTTGTAGATGTTGTTGTGCCTTGTGATCAAAATGCCGTAACCAAAGAGGCAGAGAAACGTCTTAAATACAAGAGTTTGGAAATCGAGATCAGCCAAATGTGGGGCGTAAAAGCACAGGTCGTCCCGATAGTTATTTGAGCTCTGGGATTTGTTACAAAAAATTTGTGTAAGAACTTGTCTAAACTCCCAGGTAATTCAAAAGACTGGGAAGTGCAAGAAATTGCTTTATTTGGAATAGCTCAAATTTTGCGCAAAGTATTGTAGAGACACCGACAGTCCCTAGATCTGCTCCTTAGGTAGCTGGTTGCTTATATTCAGCCGACTCATAACATCTTTTTTAGTCGTGATAGAGAGGAATAATATTAATATTTTTTTGGCAATGATAACGTCTATAATTATTTCATTTTAAATGCAAACGACAACCAAACGCTAAACCAATGGGAGCACTTTCTGGGCACATGCAGCACTGGAATGCGTGCGGGAGAGGGTAGCTCACCTGCGGCACCATGTCGCCCGGCGGCGATGGCCTGGCGGACGAGCGGCGCGTCGCTGCCGTGGCGCGGGTCCGTCGTCTCGGCGGCCGCGCGCAGCAGCCGCCCCACGCTGCAGTGCACCCAGCCCGGCGCCTGCCGCACCGCCTTCTGGCACAGCGCCGACTTGTTACTGCCCGGCCCGCCTGCGAACACGCGCATGCACCCGTTAGAGCACACTGTTCCGAAATGGTTTTTTTTTAAATTTATTTTCTTCCCGTTCGACTTTTTTCTTTTGGGGATTTTGACGGATACAATGTTACATACAATGAAAGTACGGGGTCATCCTAAGGCAAATGCAGGTCTCGGTGCAACCCTTCACTATTTTTGAAATGTGATATTTAAAAAACTTGACTAAGGGAAGATTTGCACATATTGTTTAGAAGTGGAGGGCCCGCCTGTCACACACGCACGCACAAGCACCCTGTGTTCCAAAATTATTTTTTTTAAATTTATTTTCTTTTTCTTTTTATTTATTTATTTACGTCAAAAACAGTTAAAAAACTGCGTATGACGAGCTATGGGGAGAAGTGAATTTTGTGCACGTTTTCATAATTCTGTGGTCTCTATCCTAAACCATATTCTAGTCGAATTTTGAATACAGAAAAGAGAGGTTTTTTTCGAGGTTTGTTGACAAAATATTCGCTCCTGTTCGACTTTCGCCTTTCGGGGATTTTGACGGGTACCATGTTACATACAATGCATTTACGGGGACATCGTATGGCAAATGCGGGTCTCGTCGCAACCCTTCACTATTTTTGAAATGTTGTATTTGAATAACTTGACTAAGGGAAGATTTGCATGTATTGTCTAGAAGTCAGGGAGGGTCTTAGAGGGAAAAGGCAAATGATTTTATGAATCAGAGTGGACGAAAGAGATCTTTAGGGAATCTGGATCTAATTCATGAAGGATAATGTGCGTTTTGACCGAGATTGAATATTAGAGTGTTCGAACTGTTCCAAAACTGGAACAGTCAAATTCAAGGGTTTGTTCTCTTATCTCAAATATTCTTTTGTGAATTTTTATATTCAATAGACCAGGGATGTCCAGCTGGCAAGGCCTCGAGGGCCACGACAAAAACCTTTAATATGTTTGCGAGCCATATTTTCATTACTTGGTTGATCCACACGTGACGTCGTATTGTTGATCTCGGCAGTTTGCCCGGTTGCTCTAAAACAAGAGTGGGGGGATGGAACCACTCATGATATCAGTCTCTATCTACATAACGCATCATGCATAACGCAGTGAAACTCATTTGGATCATTTGGAATTTCTGAATTTACTAGAAAAATTTTCCTTAAATCTCAACTTGACCTGATTTTACTTTAAGGTGGTGTTGATCCCGACAGGGCGCGTGCACTAGGTACAATATTCTCTCCCGACAATGATGCAAGGAACTTTTATTTGTCTAATCCAGGCGCGGGTCCAAGGGGGGGTCACGGGGGTCATGACCCCCCCCCAAATGATGAACCGTCACAAGTTTGTGAGAAACTCTAAGATATCTAAACAACTCTGAGAAACTGATAACCTTTCCAGTGTCCTTTCAGAAGTCGGGACTGTCCGAGTCATTTTCAGATATTTTCAGACAATTCTAGAAATTTCTAAAAATTTAGCAGTGCTGAAACTAATGAATTTATATAGAAATTGGAATTTAATTTGTATAAAACATACGTGTATTCAAGATCACTTTAAAAATATTTTAAGTTCAAAGAAATATATCTAAACAAGTAACACATCTAAAGTCGGAATCAAATACACTGCGCATTACTAGTGTTACCAACGTAATGTGAATATTTGTCACTAATTGAACGAGAGAATTTGGGGCAAAATGGACGTCGACACATGGTCTCATCTTAAAAGTCACAACTGTTGTTCAAAGGGAATAGAACTATCTAAACTTAGTAATAATAATGGTCTGTATGTAAAATTTTCAACAATCTCGCTTTCAGGTGTTTGTTAGAATTCAGTTTCGGTAATACAATCCAATTCAGTATTGGAACTCCTATCGAACTCAATGTTTATTTAACCTAAAAACGCGTAATGTAATCAGTAACACGAACCTAATTTGATCATTGAAGTTTGATGCCGGTTCTAGTTTTGTGAGAACGTAAGAAGCCGCTTTCAGTACAAGTTAAGGCTATCAACAAGGGTTAGTGGTAAAGATTTGTCGAAAAGAATTAGACTTAGAGAATTTTAGTTTGGCTGATGAGCGAGGGGAGTATCTGACGCCTAAAATACAGTGGCGAAGCTAGAGTCATGCAGTTGGATATTCTGAAAATCTAATCTTACATATTTTGTAAATTAGCTACATTCATCGTTTTTTTTATTCTACAAAATCGTCGACAATTTCTTTTTTAAAGCTTTCGTTTCTGCACAGTTAATTTCCCGTGGAATTTCTCACGAATGTCTTAACTCTTTAATGTAATCATATTCCCTTCACATAATGCTAGCACTATACAAAGGAACAGTTAGACTCAGTTGTATCAACCGAACCGTCTCTTGATATTTTTTCTAGACCAATTTGTCTAACAAATACTACTACAAATACAAAACAACTGCAGGCATGTATTTTACATTATTAATGTATACATTTGTCAGTTCATTTTGAGGCCTCTCACTGTCAAGGAATGGCTATTGTTTTATTAGGAAAAAACTTTCTGAACTAAAGGACGCTTTGTAAGTGAAAAAGTGCTTTTCGTCAAGAAATTCAATAAAATGAAAGTTTTCGAAATCTTGAAACCTGTAGTCCATCTGAGTCACTACTGTATCAATAATTTTAAAATATACAATTTTTGTACCTTTCAAATAAATCTCGCCCTGAAAGTTCATTCATAGTCATGACTACTTTGATGCATATTTCAATAGTCTCTGCATATCTAACTGGTTATTTACTACGTATTGCTACTATTTCTATCTCTGTGGCGTATTACTTGACTCGTGATTCCACATTGTTGAGCGAAAACTGCATTTCGATATCGTGAACCGTTTACAAGTTATGAGACTGGCCACGGCCATCTCCAGAGACGGCCGTGGACTGGCGCATAGTCAGTGGGACATTGTCTGCAACACTATATCTTTAGCTTCATTAATTGTTTCGTCAAGAAAACACCAACAAAAATCACTCAAACGGCACACAAACAACTCTACTTTCCCACAACGCCAGGTGATGAGTTGAATTTGCCTGGTCGAGTCATGGGCGCACATGGCTGTAGAAGTCAGTGTCTACCGAGAGCCTAGGCTACAGCTGGGATCTCTGCCTAGTGAATACAAGTGAAAGGAAGATAGTTCACGCTCTCTTGTGCGTATAGATAGAGCCAGCCGCTGTCTATTCACTGGCCTCGCTCAGTTACCGGCCCCAAAGAGTATATCTCTGCAGCTCTGATAATTCCCTTGCGCGTAAACGGGGAAAAAAAGTTGAACACATGTAATTTTCTTCAAGATTCAGTAACAAAAATATTGAAAAATGGCACGCCACGACAGATGTTATTGAAAAATAATTTGGGTATTATAAGGCTCTCAGATTACCCTTCAGCTTCGCCACTGCTGAAAGACCTTATTCGAATATTTTGCTGTCGCTGTGTCCGAATCCTGTGAGAGAATTTTAGTTCGGCTGATGAGCGAGGATAGAGTCTGATGCCTAAAATATCTTATTTGAATGTTTTGCGGTCGTTGAGTCAGAATCCTGTATCAAAAGGATCTCTTGAGAGCTCTCATTCTTGATGAACAGTATTGCAATGATGTTACTTTATTTGGGTTTTAATTATACAAAGCACCTTGGCAATGCAAAAGAAATCAGATCAGTTATTTGCAATATATTAAATGTTGCATTAAATTAAATTATTAGATGTTTGCATGTCTCGGTGAAGTTGTCCCAAAATTATAATGAAGTTTACAACATTGTTATAGAAGAATCACCATTGAAGGAGATTAAAATGTGATGCAAATTTATTAATATACAAAAGAGCACTATATACGAAAAAAAGTGAAAAAAGGAAAAATGAAAATGAGAAAAATAATTGTGGGAAAAAATAAAAGTATAATTTAGTTTATTTATTTATTATATACATGTATTTGTTAATTACAATAATTTATTAATTTTTTTCATTACACACATTTACATGTTTCGCTCATATAAGTTTCTTCGCAAATTGTTTCATGTTGCATCATATGAAAGTTAATTTTGCTAATTTGAAAATTATTGTTGATAACTTTATAAATTTTAATTTTTAAAAAATAAATGTACGGAATACAATTGACATATTTTTTAGGCAGAATTCGAATCTGCAACGAAAATTGGGGGTTTCCATTTAAATTTCCAAAAATACACCTGACTCACCCACAGGGGATAGGGTGAGGATCGTAACAATAGTAAGCTGATTGATATCTGCTATGTGATTATGGAAATATTGAATTTCTAATATATTTATGGTGTAATAAAGTCAATCTGATATACGTATAACATACTTCAAATATATGTTATTACATTCTGTACCCTCCCCTGTTTCCGAAATAAATGCACTTGAGTCTTAACGTGACCCCTCCCAAAAGAGGAAGTCTGGATCCGCGCCTTGGTCTAATCACCTTGTGCGGGCACAATGAATAGGCACCGCGGGTCATCAGTTGCACAGCCCTGCAATTGACGGAGACATCCTACATGAAACATTTAAGTAATTTTTTTTTAAATTCCTGACTGCCAGATGTCGATTTAGACGATAACGCTAAATAATCGTATGCTCTTTGCAAAGATGTATTTATGACTTGCAGCGGTTCGAATCTTCATCTAAAACAGGGCTTAGCTATGTGCCTGTGGTTAGGTCGGAGGGCGAGGCTGGGGTAAAACAAACGACGGTTTGACGAGAGTTGACGGAGCATATGCAGCTCAGGTCCTACGATTTGCTACTTTTCTAGAAAAAATTCTCATATAACCAGCGTTTGGCCTATTTGGAACGCTCTAGTAGTATAATTAGTAACATAACAACGGTTTGACACTAAAACTTTCAAAAACATGCTACCAGAGAGGTCCAACAATGACTGTGCACGGACGCGACGACAATGGATGAGCGCTATGCGCACAAAATTATGTTGGATTCAAACGGGTTAACAGTGTATGGGTAACTTTTCCTAACTTGTAGGCCAAATGACCATTGTGACTCCCAAATCAAGGGCCTGACCTGACCAAATTATTAAACAAAATAAATAAATTTTGTCAATTTCTAATTCATTTATTTATAGTATTACCACCCTCTGCTTTAAAGCTCAACGTAAATTTTACAATATAATGAACAACATACAAAAATTGTGTGATGATTGGACCTGTACTTTACCTGTGAGATTATCGATATTTACTTTAATATTACTTAAAAATAATCGCATATATTTCTCCGTGTCCTCATTCACTATTCTTACCCATTTGGGGGGGAGGGGCGGGATATGTAATCTTTGAAAAACAAACTTATTGGAATGCGATGTCGATCGTTGTGATTGCAGTGCGCGCACAGGGAAGCAAGGGGGAGATTGTTCTGGGACCTCCCATGACTGATAGATTGATTAGTGATTCCGGGTGCGTCAACAGTAAGTGTTGTGTATGTGTTTTCCTCGAGAGGTGGCGGTGATCCCCGCTAGATACGGCGCCGTCCTACCATCGGCTAGTCCACAGCATTCGCATTCTCTTGATCGAAAAAAAATACGGAAAATTACCGATCGGAGCAGCCGGTCGCTGGAATTCTCCATCACACAGCAATTGAATGCGACCTAGGTGTCTAGGCTAGATCCTAAAATCCTGCCACCGTCGGGACTCGAACCTGGGACCTCCCGATCAGAGCCACTGGGATATCTCATGGGAAAGCTCAAGGAACTTCAGTACAATACCACGTTACAAGTCTGAGGTCTATGTTCACGCGCGCCGCTAGCTAAAGACAAACGTAGAAGACGAACGCGGTAGATCAAAAGGGGTGGAGGGCCGCAACCAGGCGGCAGGCCAGGGGTTGCCCAAATATGATTTTCACCAATGCCACTAAAGTGTGCTGTCCTCTTGGTATGCCCTGGCCCGGCGCTTGTCAGAGGATCACCGGCGTGACACACTGGCCGTTGTCAGCCAAAGGAAGGGTAGGGGGCGATCGGGCTCATTCGGCTCTACCATACGGAAAATAAAAATGAAGTGCGCGGTAAAATGCAAATGGTACACGGGCCGTGGCGAGTAGTCTCGCCCCAATCCCGTGCTTTTGAATATCGCTTCTTTCTTTATGCGTGCAAGAAAGAGGAAATCGAGCATCATTGAACCAGAGAGTCAGATTACCTAAGTAATCTGGAGGCTTCGCAAACTGAACCAAAGATTACGAGAGGCCTCCTCACTGACCCGCCAGATCGAAAGGTTTTAAGGTCCACAATTTAAATCTTGATCCGCTTCGCATCATTGAAATAAGCCCTTCGTATGTGCTCAGAGGGCTTTATAATGGGTTATCAATCTGTAAGCGCCTTAACTCTATTTATTATGGCAAAGGGGAATTTTTCTCATAATGTTAGTTACACATGTTTATTTACTAATACAGTAGTTGGTTATGAATTCAAAAGAGAAAAGTTAAACCTACGGTACCAAGCTGCTAAATAAGTTAATTTACTTGTCACCTTTATTTTGCATTGTATATGGGTACTTAATACAAAAAACATCAACATTCTGGTTGGTTTCGAAAATTATTCTTTGACAATGTGTACCTATTTTCTTAGCTGACTTTCGTAAACTTTAACTGAAAATAGCTTTATTACTAAACATAAGGATTCCTTTAAACATCACCTCTCTTGAAATTTCATTTTCATAGCTTGTGACGCAAGAGCCTGTCTGAAAAGCGTTCCTTCTGTAGACATTGTTTTCGCTTTCAAGCGTGGAATAACGCATTCGCTTCAATTGCGAAACTTCTCAACCGTAATTCTTATGACTACTGCGTCGCCCGCCCAGCAAGGCTGGAATAACGAGGCGTCCTCCTATCGGTGTGTACACATCTCGAATATTCGAAGCGAAGCGAGGCGACAGCGCACACGCCATTAGGCCATGAGGCCTCAGCGGAGGGGGAAGTCCGGCGGCGGACAGCGGCGCGGGAGGAGACCGTTCATAACGGAAATCAATGGGCAGAGCGCCCCACGCGGCGGTGGACGCGCCGGAAACGTGGTGACGAGGGGGATCACTGTTGTGCGGGTACCTGAGGGGGTTGAGGTGAAGGGAGACCGGTATGAGTCAGAAGCGAAGATGAGGGAACGAGATGAGAGGAAGTTCGGCATACTCGTAAGGCAGAAGCATTTATACGAGGGAAGTGAAGGGGAGTTCGGTATACTGGTATGATGAAGCACAGATATGGGGGGTAATGAGGGGGAGTTCGGTATACTCGTAAGGCAGAAGCATTTATACGAGGGAAGTGAAGGGGAGTTCGGTGTACTCGTATGTAGAAGCACAGATATAGGGGGAATGAGGGGGAGTTCGGTATACTCGTTAAGTAGCGTAGATACGGGGGGCAGTAAGGGGGTTCGGTATAATGAACATAGAACATAGATACGGGGGAAATGAGGGGGAGTTCAGTGTACTCGTAAGGGCAGAAGCAGAGATACGGGGGAGTTGACGGGGAGTTCGATATTGGGCGGGAACTTTGATGCGAAAACGAGGAGGCGGGAAGCCGATATAAGGCAGAAGCGTAGATGAATGAGGCCGGTCCAAGGCATTTAGAAACGTAGATCAGGAGGCAGGAGTAGGGAAGTGTAAAATGAGCCAGTAGTATGGATAAGAAATTATCTTCTCTAATGTATCTGGGAGAGGCTATCTTGATTAATCTGGGCGGGGAGACAGGTCACGATGGTGTAGTGTTGATGGGAAGGGTAGCTGTCCCAGAGATCACATGGTTAGAAGCGCTCTCACTCGCTGCCCTGCTAAAAACTGTAAATCCATTTTTTTCTTAATGCTTTATTGACTTTACCACAACAGTTCACCATTCGTTCCTAATCGTTCCCTATTTGGATACAATGTCGCATTGAGATCTTGGTTGAGAACTTTCTTTTATCAACTAAGACTTAGAGGTATGCTGAATTGGCTACGGCGGCCAACACTGAATCCCAGACAAACGAAGTCTTCTTGCCCTGTGCCTCAGCATCCCCTGCCTTTCGTTATAGTCTACTCCACTACTCCTCCAACAGTCTAAATTTGCATCTTAAATTTGTTTTATGCATTTCTGAGGGGGTGCACCCCGTATCCGACAAAGGCACTCTTACGGGATTTGGTGTTGACAGCATTGATCTAATACTGTAATATTTTTGTAGCGTATTGTGTTTAGAGGGGGCAAATAAATACGAATCTTATTCTACGATTTATTTAGAGTGACTTCCGACGTTTGATCAACTGAGACACGAATTACAAACGGGAGCTCCAAAACAAAAAATTAAGTAGTAAAGAATCTTCCGGTTGGATAACCGTGTCCCAGCTGAACGAACAGTCAGAAGTCACTCTAGCTTAACAGGAGTATGTACACTATCTAAAAACCAGAGTTTTTCACTTAAAGAAATTTTCTTGCATCCAACGACATTTAATTTACTCTCTCTCCAGCCATTCGCACTGCACAAATGATTTATTAATTAGTGTTTCCGGGCGATAGGACTGCTAAGTTCATTAGGTTCAGTTAGTGTAGTGCAGATTTGATCGTAGGAGGTAGTTGTGATCCCCCCCCGCTGGATGGCGAGATCCGACACCGAACTTCCCCTCGGCTAGCGGGGTTTTCTCCAATTAGGTATCTCCCAACAGCCGGGCATCGCCCCAGTCAGGACAAGCTCTAAGCTCCCATGTGTGGTAGTGTAGTGAATGTGTGTTCTTATGTGTGTGTGTGTGTGTGTGTGTGTAAGTACGGGGTAAGGACATGACAAGGAAGAAGAAGGAATGATCGCGCTTGGTTCGAGGCCCGTTATTAGGGTGCTATTCCGGCATTCGCCTGGTGTTGATCGGAAACCACGGAAAACAACCGGTAGGAGCAGCCGTCCGCTAGAATTCTCCTCCAGTGAGTGGTGGAATTCGACCTAGCTATGTAGTAGGTAGTGTGGCAAATCCACCGCCCCGCCAGAACTCGAACGCCAGGACCTCCCGGTCAGAGGCACTGCACTGACTTCAATGAACGCCCTGAGCCACCTAAGCCGATAATCTGCACCTGGGACCGAAACCCGCATATATCTCGCTCGCTCGATCCTCGGCGCATATATCTCGCTCGCTCGATCCTCGGCGTCAATCGCTGCCGGTTGTCCACGTGTCTCACCTATGACCCAGAGCACGGGCGGGAAGCCCTTGTTGGGCGGGCGGTAGGCGGGCTCGCGGTGCAGCGGCTCCACCGCCTTGGGCGCCGCCAGCACCTCGTCGCCCCGCGCCCGCGCCCACGCCCACGGGCGGCGCGGCGAGCGGCACGGCGGGCGCCACGCCCCCGACGCCCGCGCCCACCAGGCCGCCGCCCCCCGCCCCCGCCGCCGCCGGCTGGCGCCGTGTCGCGCATGCCCAGCAGTTTGAGCACGGCGGCGCGGAAGTCGCGGTACACCAGGCTGGGCTCCCGTTCGCCGTTCACCTGTAGGAGAACAAGAAATATGAATTGCATCAGAATCCCCACCTTTATATTTGATAAACATTTATATATGATATTAATTCCCCACATTTAAATATGAATTGTATCAGAATCCACATCCCTGGGGATTTTTATCCGGTGATGACCTATTCAGGGCGGTCCTAGGGTACACTCAGCCTTCTTTCCAAATGAGTTCCAATATTCTCTCGCTTCATTAACAGTAAATATTGGGTACAAAGTTGTCCGGTTGAAGCATGACGCTTGTCACGCCATCTTCACCCCCAATTTTCAACATGCGACCAACTAAGAGAAACCCGTTACATTCTTTGTACAGAAGGCCATGGAAGTATGGAGCAACGGAAAAATGGCTGAATGAGAAATCCTAACATCCTCTAACCCTAAGCAGATTAAACCTTAACAAGGGTACAAAGAAGTTCCTAAATATAATGAAAGTAAGCAATGTAATAACACTTTTTCACGATCTTATGATGTTCATTCTTGGTTTTAATTCAATTAACTCCTCTCTAATTGTTTAAATAGTAATTTCTTTTACATACGATGTTTTATCTATGTGAAGAACGAATAACATCACCAGCGACGGAGGAATGAATGAACTATCCATCTCGAATAAATCGAGTATTTTAATCATCAGGTGTAATATTTGGTTGGAGTTTAACTTTCTCGCCCACTACGAACTGAAAAGGAAGTAGTGTAATTCTGCTTCGCAAAATAAAAAAAAAATTGGATGCCTGAAACACGACGCGAATTCATTCGCCCTTTCAGTGTAACCTCATAATATTATGACAGTGATAACAGACATCATTTTTGCTTGGGATCAATGTGTAGTATTACAAAGCAATGCGAGTTTATAGGTCCACAAAGATGTCTTCAATGTTAGTGCTGAATGTCATTTCTTCGCGTCGCAAGGTCTTATGGAAAGGGACCTTGCGACCCAGTGAAGGGGGGGGGGCAACCATAACATTCTCAATAAAAACTAGCCTTCAATCTTGGCAGGAACTTATTAATTTACCCAGGATGTTATTTACGCGAGTTGATTATAATGTGAAGAAAGTAACGGAACTGATAAAGAGTATAAGGCACAGAGAAAATATGTACTGTCTTTTCTTTATGAAAAGTTCAATTATCAATATTCTCTGTAAAGTGAAGTAAAAGAAATTAAAATTTAATAAACTGAATAAACTCGTATTTGTATAAATATACCGACTGTTTAATAAAAAATTGAATCCGTCTGACTCTTTAATTTGAATTTAAACGGCTAAGAAGGTCATATGTATATATCTGGCACATAAACTGCAATTTTCGTAACTGTGCCCCTGACAGGAATCAACTTTTGACAGTTTCATCCAATCGGGAGCTTGAACGACATCATAGTGACGTCACTGTAGCGAAATATAAGCTCCCGATTGGATGGCAGCGAAACAGCTGATTCCTGTCAGATGAAAAGTTACAAAAATCGCAGTATAGTAAGATGTGAAGAGATACTTCTTTTCATTGCTCTGAGAAAGTGTATTGATAGTAATGGTCTACTGCTGATTGGCACGTGTTTGACGGGTGACGCTCTTGCAGACGCTGCAGCGAAACAGCAAGTAGACATTTCTATTGCATTTAATTTTTCAGAATCATCTCGGTGTCTCACTTTGTAACTTATCGGACTTGGGCGAAACTTTTCATAGATTACAATTTTTTTAAATTTTTAGTCTGTCGAGGTTGGGGTAAAATAAAAAAATAAAAATAAAGAAGGTCAAAACATTATTTTTTTAAATTAATGAATTCAACACATACATCAAATGAAAGAACATCTTTTGTACGTTAATGTTGCAAAATGTTACATTTCTGTAACAATTACAACACAAGTGAAAAATGATTAACTTAAGCAATGAGAGCATTTTTTCGAAAATTTTGAAAATTAATATAATCTCGAAAAAAATATTTGGGAAAAAATGAAAAGCACGTGTATCGTATTTTTATTATTTTTTTCACAGAAACAAAATTTAAAAATATGGAACATCAAGATCAAATTTTCCTTCAATTTGTGAGATTTGGCGTGGAGTGACCCTGTTTTCGGGTAATTTTCTGTGAAATATAGGCAATTTAAAAAAATATTCTCATAAACTCTGAAATGTTTTCTTTAATTTTATCTGGCATAGAGAAAAGAAAGCATACAAAAATGGCGTACGTCCCATTTTTGTTGAAGTCTCTGAACTTTCCGAAAATTTCAAAAACAAATAGTGCGAAATAGTATGTGCTGTTAAAGACAACTAGTTAATGTATGACGTGCAGGAAAGACGCGCAGGCAATGAAGTACCTACTACAGCAACATTTTATTAATGAGTGTATTAAGAAACGCATGCGACCTGCACAAAATAAATTATTATTATTATTATAATTATTATTATTATCATTACTATTAAATTCTCTTTGTTCACAGTTTCCTGGCATTGTACTATCATACAGATATCAAACAAAGCATGATTACATTTTTTGGTTAGATAACACTTATAAAATACAAAATAAAACCATATATAAAATATAAATATAAAATGAAATACAAAAAGGTGAAACAATTATTACATTTCATATTCATTATACAAATTCTTACACTATTGTATTTCTACATATAAAAATTGACATAATTTCTACATGTTTCCACCCATGATTGTTCTTACCATAGAGCACGTATTGATGATTACAGCTTTCTGGATGTTGATCATTATATTTTTATTGATGTTCAGTTCCTCCAAGCCCTTAATGGTGACCTTCGGGACGACGCCAGAGGGTGACATGGGTTTAATCTCGGCATGGGTCAGACTCCATTTTTCCTTTAACAATGTGGACCAGTTTTCTATATATTTTCCAACTTCGTCTGGTAAGTTGTCATGATGTTATTAATGTTCACGACAGCGAAGTCTACAAACTACATCTTCTTGGTTACCTTACTCCAGATGGTGATATCCGGTCTATTGTGACGGTTTTATCCGTCAGAATGCTGCGGTCCCAATATAATTTGTAGGACTCATTTTTAGGGCTGTTTGTGGCTGGTGCTGATAGTATGATGTATTATCCAACAGGAGACCATACATCTTGGCAAGTGGATAATGCGCCCCACGTTGTCATGCCTTAGTTTATGTTCAGTGGGTGCTAACATACTACAGCCTTCTAATATGTGCTGGATTGTTTCAGAACCTTGGCCACATGTTCGACAATCATTGTTTACCACCCCTAGATCTTTTACTATGTATTTTAGTTAGTTTTTTGTTGCTAATTACAGTGATCCTGTATTGCCACAATAAACCCTTCACTCTCTGGATATAAGGATCCTACAGTGATCCATTTGTACGACTTGTCAGAGTCTACAGTTTGATCGGCTATTACTGCTAGGTACACACCGAGGAGTGACTTCTACTTCCATTTGTTTATTTCGTCGTCCCATGACGATTGTTGCAGATTCACATCATGTCTAAGAATTCAGATGGGTGTAATTACGGTCTGCCTGTGGGACCACACCGTGAAGTTGCGATGTCATGGCTTTCTTTCTGAGATAATCTCTCAAGAACTTAATTTGTTTGATATTCAAATTTGAGAAGGTTAATACTGCCCCATCCGACTTCCTTCCTCGGCAGTGTGACCCGCTGTGTACAGCTTCTGGGATGGTCCTATCTGAAACGAGGCTTTTAAACTAATGACTCTTTCCATGGCATCGATATCTGTCTTGGACCATTTGATGATACCCATCGAGTATGAAAGCGCTGGTATTGCCGCTGCGAGGTTCCTTGAATTGAGAGAGGATTTCAAAATTTCCTTTAGTCGACGTTCAGACTCTAACTTCAATTCTTCTTTGATTTATGTGAGGACTATTGTTAGATTTTGCTGCATTTCAAGATATTTGTAGAAGTCGTTGCTGTTATGGTTTCTTTAAATAAGGTTTCATATTTTATATTTATTATTATTATTATTATTGACAAAGTATATTACAAGTAGTGCATCAACCTCAATGGGGTAGTAATAGACTGCCACATTTGAAATACTGCAGTAAATTTACTCCATTCAAAGTCCTGGAAAATTGCGGGAGAAATTCTGGTGTAACTTCAATCTACAATATTATAAGAGGGGTTCGACCTTGAAATATTGAAATGACGTGTGGCATAATAGAATTCATAACCTACAAAACGAATTAGTATTTATCCCCAGGGGTGAAACAGTTTATATTAATACCTACAAAAGTGTTAAAGAAGATTGTGGCAAAAATTAGATAATTTACAGAAATAGAAATTATCGAGTAGAATAAGCAAAACAAAGTGAAATAAGCCCAAGAGAGTCAATCGAATTGTTCCAGGATGTATTCATGCACGCGCTCAAGCGTAGGTGGTAGCTGGAGAAGTCCTGGATCGATGTTCTAGATAGTGATACTGCGGACCAGATAGTGTCATCCGGAAGAAACATAAGGAAAGGGCAGCCATTTTTCCGTGTAAAAAGAACTCGACTTCCGTAAGTTTATTGGTACACAGTGTACTTCCTGAATACACTGCATTTTGTTGCAGTTCATGTGTTCATGGCAGTGTTCAAGCCTTGTTGAGCCCCAATACTTTATGCTGAGATTTCTTGCTGTGAAAAAAACTTCAAGGAGAAATTCCACATTTCGTATGTCGTACCGGAATAAGGACGAACTGAAATTTTGATTCGTTGATTCATGATCATGTACGAAGGGGAGAAAGATTAACTTCGACTATAATGATCAGCGAACGATCCCACATCATTTGTTCATTGCCTACTTTCGTAAGCATTCCATTTTACATAATTTTAAATTTGAAAATATTTTGGGAAGAGTATGATTTGTTCAAAATGATTTGTTACAAAATGCGGACCAAAAACGTAAATCGGTAAAAGTCGGTTGAGCTTTATTTCACGATGAAAACTAAATTCAAACAGATAGAAAACTAAATAATAAAATTCCTTATTAGTAAATGATTGATTGATTAATTTTTCTTGGACGCGTGAAATGCTAAGGTCATTAGTCACGTAAGTGTTGTGCATGTTTTGTAATCGCTGTATATGGTGGAGTACTTCCCCTTCAAACCAGCCTGCCTCTAGAATTCTCCTTAGTGAATTTTTTGCTAAAATATTAAGGAACTATGTACTTATGTATATATATATATATATATATATATATATATATATATTATAGGAGAATATTCTGGTTGAAAGGCCCTGACCTGTACTGATGATTAAACTACAATAGCGTAATCAATCACAACATTTTTTAAAGTTTTAAGCCTACCATAAAATATACGAATCTCATAAAGCAACAGCGTATTTATGAGTACAATAGCTCGGTAATGTGTAGCATTGAATATATATCGCGACGGAATTTTAGAAAATTGGTCCATTTTTTGCACTAAAATTATATTAATTCATCTTTGAAACTTTCATATGATGATATGTTTATTCCTCTTTAGGTATGCTGCCCTAACCAGTGGGTATCTTTTGGAGCTCACTATTCGTTCCTTACAACTCCCCGTCTGCTTGGCTTAAATTGAACAGTAGTGGATTTATTCCTTGACACCAGTTTAGGATTATGATGTTATTTTGCATAACATTATCCCGATAATATCAGACCCAACTTCAAGGAGTAATATGTTTTTCACTCTTATTGCCATTAGAATCAATCAAAATACTAGTTATTAGAACAGTAAAATGCAAATAGAACTTACTGATATTGAAAATTCAGTAAAGGCAAATCCAAGCTTCAATGAAAACAGCTCAAAAAGCAAAGTTACGCTATACTTATGTTAATATCTAACATTGTTGTTGACTTACCAAAACAACAAAAAGTGTATTTGTTGCGTTTTGTGTAATGATTTAAATTAACAAGAATAAGGAAGGTTGAATAATAAACATAATACATGTTTCGGACTTCTAGCCATTCATTGGGCATTTATCTGAAGAAAAATTATGATTGAAATTACATATAATTATCTGGTGTGTACTTAGAAGAGGCAAAAGTGTTTTCACCCAGTTAAACACACCGCAAATGCTTTGTTTGTTTTAACGTATCCACAAATTAGAGAAACATATTTAAGCTTAAAAAATAACCAATTAATATTAATCAGTTTTTCAAACAACCTCGAAACAATGATTAGGCTCAAGAGGCGATGTGTTCAATAATATCGACTTTAAACATGTGTAGGTAACGAGTGTAAATCACGTCAAACTTTTAATTATAAAGATTGTGCTGTTAAATGGAATATTTATTATTGTATGACTTGCCATGAAATTAGGGGGCCGATCCAGCTAATCATTTTAAGGGAAGGAATCATATAATTTGTAAATAAACATATTTGTTGTTATGTTGTAGATTATTTTTGTAGTGTACAATATTATTTTTAAATAATTACAATATTACAACATAATATTTAAATCCGTTTTGTCAAATAAAGGGAAGTAACAAACAAAACTCAAAGCCTTTGGGGAGAGGGAATTGGGGGCCATGCCCTCCCCCCTAGATCCACCACTCCATACAATTATATATTCAGTTAATACACGAAAAATAGGTCAAGGTTCTCTGAGATGTTACTTGTTGGTCAATAGATAACCATACCGTTTGAAAAGTAGGACACCGCTCTGCGGAGTCGATAGTAGGCATTTAACTTTTATATCATTAAGTGCTTGCTGGCATGATTCCAATGTTAATTCGTTCTCAACAACCTTCTCTATAGACATGGCATAATATGATAATTGAATCCCTTTATTTCTTCTTCATATTTCATATAGATGCATATTCTGATTAACGCACAGGTAAGACAGCTTTTCAAAACTATGAAAACTTTTCAAAAAGGATTTTTGCTTCGATCTTAATTTCACAACAACTTGAACCCTGAGACCGAGAGTGATACCTTTTTCCAAACCTAGTGGAAACCATTTTATAATATTGAAAGTACAATTCTACTAACGTGTAAGAAGTATTGTTTCATTTCAAACTTAACTGATCATCTACTAAATTGCCAAACTTTTAGGTAAAAAAGATTTGAGAAACAAGTGTACATTTGAATAATGATAGAAAAATACCGAATTTTAGGACAAACTTGTAAAATTATCTAAGATTAGGAATGCATAGGGATCTTATAAAAGAAGAATGATATGCAGATTAGAATACCCGATATGGTAATGCCCAATTATGTAAAAAATATCCTAAGTAGAACGATTTTAAAAACATCACGTTTTAAGGTATAAACAATTGAGCACAACAAAAAATATGATATAAGAAAAAATTAAGTCTTATTTCATGAAAGAAGAGAAAACTGGTTTGGTGGGGTTATGAGAACAGTAAATCATTTGTATTCTCAAATGTGAAAAAATGTCTACAGAACAGGTTGAATTATATACATTTGATCATATCAGGAAAGACAAAGTGTATATGCTGGGAAAAGAAACAATATTCCCTGTCATCGTAATAGAAAAGTTTTGATGGCTAGACAAGTCCAATAAATGCGTGATCAACAAACAAATGTTTGAAGTGAATTCGGAATCGAATTGGGAATCGAAGAGAAGGGAAGGTGCAAGCTACGAAATATTGCCAGATAAGAAACAAGTAGTGTAGAGTAGGCCCCCAGTGAGAAAAGACAAATGTTTTATTTCATATTAGATTCCATTTTGTCTTTTCCTGCCACGAAAATAGTGTGGAAAGTACTGCGCTCCTATCACAAGTAGCAAAAGGAGAGCTTAACAAAACGTGAGCCTAGTGAAATTACGTCCAGAAGCAAAACACGGGGCTATCTCAGCATTTGCTCAATGGATCAAAGAAAACTGGACGAAAAACCTGATCGAGATGGTGGTCATTGACTCATAAATATGTTTTTCACTTACGTTGCAAATATAATTGAAAATCAGCCCCGTGTTAATAAATGAAATGTAATTAAAGTATCTTAAAGCTGACTGAAGAGATCTTGAAATTATAAATTAAATGATCAGCATAAACAATTCAATTAATAATTCAGCTAAGTAAGTCATTAATAACATTATTTAACTCTCGAATTCTTATTTTGTATACTCCAATAAGGTAATGAGTCAGAACAAGTACATGAACTAGTATGTGAATATCTTGCTTGGGTGATTATATGCCTATGCACATTTCGATAATCCAAAGACAAAAAAAATCATTAATTCAACTTATCTCAAGAATATCATAATGTGTACATACTCAGGCTAACTGAATAATGAAATGCATTAGAGTAGCATAAGTAATTGCACATATAAATATACGTAAAAACAAAAAGTAGAACAAATTCTATTTTGCTGAATTCACTGATATTGCTTTGCTAATAAGAACATAAAAACTGACTTGCTTTCTGCTCCACTACAAGCATCAGAATACATGTGTGCTCAGCATAATAGCTGACATGAGAATAAATGTTTTATACATTGTTTTTAAGACGTGATAACTGTTAGGTTTAACTATGTTATTTTCATTGTATTTTATGGTGATTGTTCAAGATTATGCATTTAATTTCACTTATTTTAGACAATGAGGATCGGAATACACTAATAAACTAGTAGTGCTAAAACAGCCCGTATTTTCACGCTAAATTACGCGGAAAGTATTCAGATTTTTGAAAAATCGTGCTTTACCTTATTTTTAAATTTATCTTTAAGGAACAGATTTTATTAAGAGACAAAATCCCTGTCTTTAATATTTTCGTTGTAGGAAGACTCCGAAAAAAATTGAACTTTTGCAATTTTCGAAAAAAACAGGATTTTTAACGAACATGAGACGTGCACCATTCTCTTAAACGTCCGTTACACTATCTAAAAACAAAATTTTCGAGATGTGCAATAAATTGTCGATGAGAGCGAGAAAATTTCGATGCGAGAAAATTTCGATGAGATTAAATTTTCGGGCGACCTGGATGGGCAAATTATTCGCTCGAATTATCCAGAATGTTCTTCAAATCAATCGCAAACAATGGTGGCCAGGTGACATGACACATGGTCATTCATAAAAATACCATAATTGTTTGGAAACACGAAGTCCATGAATGGCTGCAAATGGTCTCTAAGTAGCTAAACATAACACTTATAGCCAATGATTGATTCAGTTGGTCCAGAGGACCAACACTTCAGTCCTTCAGTCCAAACTATTATGGAGCCACCCACCAGCTTGAACAGTCCCTTGTTGACAACGTGGTTTCGTGGGAGATGCGCCATACTGGAAGCCTACCATCAGATCTTACCAACTAAAATCGTAACTCATCTGACCAAACCACGTTTTTCCAGACGTCTAGAGGCGGCCAGAAAAGGTGCTGCAGTTGATGTGCTGTTAACAAAGACACTCAATGAAGCCTTCTGCTGTCTCAGCCCTTAATGCTAAATTTCGTCACACTGTCTTAACGAATATGTTCATAGTACGTTCTACATTGATTTCTGTGGTTATTTCAGGCAGTGATGTTTTAGCACTGACAGCTCTACGCAAACGCCTCTGCTCTCGGTCATTAAGTGAAGGCCGTCGGCCACTGCTGAAATCAGGTACTCTTGACAGTGTATCTCCGAATGTTGAATTCCCTAAAGATTTCCGAAATGCGAAAGTACGCGGTACACCTGCCATCTGTATACTTGCGTATTGCTATCCCTTGACTTTTGTCACCTCAGTGTATCAGTACAGTATGTCATATCAAGAGTGTTCAAGATAAATTTATATTGGCTGGGATAGAGGGGAAGAGGGGATAAAATGATAAAAAGGCATTAGTAATTGATGGAAGGAGAGAGGTATGATGGGGGATTAAGAAGGATATAAGAGAAGAAGAAAGAACGATGAGATTGTGGATGGGAAAGTTTGTGGATGTTGATGAAGAATTCGTATATAGCAATAGAGATTAATCCGCATTTTGAAGAAAAAAATAGATTACTAAATTTGTTTTCCTTTTTTGGATGTAAAAAGTATACGTCGTTCCTCTCTTAAACAATGACACAAAACTACGACGGTAAACATTCTTATATAACTATGAACCGTGTAAGTGTACAGCACAGGAAGTAGAAAGTGCGTCCTCACGCTCTTGTCATGCGATGAAGGCGACCCAATTGCCATCCAGGCGACTCAATTGCTATGCATCGCCCTGCACGAACGTTGGCAGGTGCACACGCCACGGGCGACGCGCCGCGTTGGCCATCGGTGCGTCTCCCCGACCTCTCCCACGAGCACCGCACGAAGCCCTTTTTACTTTCCCGTATACGTACGTATACACGGAGAGATATACGTAGTATAGGGAAAGTTATGTAATGCTGCGCGAAAAAATGGCCAATTTTCGGCGGAAAAAAATTAATTGCCGGGCCATGAAAACGAATAAGTGGATAAAATCAGTTGCTAAATTAAGGAAAAAAATCCCCTAACACGTGGTGTAGCCAGAAACCCTGTTTTCTAGGTCCTTGATACGAAAACCCAATTGAAAGGAAAACGTCCGTCTGTCCGTCCGTCCGTCTGTCTGTCCGTCTGTGAACACTGCTAGCGCCTAAACCATACGTACGATTTCTTCCAAATGGATATTCCCCAGTCGATCTGATTCTAGACGAAGTTTTGTGATTTTGAAAAAGATTCTTTAAAATTTGGGGGGTACTTTATATGAAGCCCCCCGGGGATTTTCAACATTTTCTCAAAAACGGCTCCAAATTTTTTCTTTAAATTTCTTGTATGAATAGAGGAAAATACACTTTTTAACATGGTATAGGTCCGATTTTCACGTACAGCTCTGAATTTTCGAAAATTGTGGAAGTTTGAATTTTTTTCGGCGTCTTTCTCCAACTACAAAATTGAAGATAGAGATTTTTTCTTCAAATAAAATTTGTTCTGCATATTGAGTTCTTTAAAAAAAGGTCATGTAAATTTTTTCATAATTTGGTAGTTATCGTGCAATATTGGGTGCAATATGTGCAATTTTAAAAAATTACAAAAACAAGATTTTCTCAAAAACGGCTCCAAATTTTTTCTTTAAACTTTGGTAGGGATAGTGGTAAATGTACTCTTATCAATGACATAAAAGTCATTATGGTCTATTGGTTGGTTTTTTCAAAAATTACAAAAATGTTAATTTTTTACTTGTCTCTCACGTCGTTAATATGTACATTATCTGCGATTTTTTTACATTATTATATTTACGAGTATATATGCTTTAAATAATGTCAAGTAAAGTTTCTCGAAAACACTACCGTTTTCTGTGAAAAGTAGTTCAAATTTCGGCATTTTCAGAAATGCTCAAACGCCATTTTCTCGTATATGGCTGCAATTTTTTCTTGAAACTTTTGTAACGGATAGTGCTAATTACACTCTTTAGTATAGCGTAAAGTTTATTTTGAGTTTTTTTTCAAAAATTATATAAATGTAAATTTTTTGAAAGATCTCTCACATCTTTAATATGCACATTATCCGCAATTTGTAAAGATGATTATATTTGTGAGTGTATGTGCTTCAAATAACTTCAAATAAAGTATTTTGAAAACTCAATCATTTTCTGTGAAAATGAGCTTCAAATTTCGCGTTTTTAGTAGTGCTAAAACGCCATTTTCTCTTAAACGGCACATAATTTTTAAAAGAAAATTGCTATTTACGGCTAGGTTTTTGTGTTCTTTAATATTCTAAAATTAATGTTTCTGTTCTACCAATAGGAAACCGAAAAATTAAGAAAATGACAAAAAAATGTACTTTTGGCGATGATAGATGGTAGCTGGCAAGAAAGAGTATGTGGCAATTCCGAATAGCTAGGGAAGACCCAAGAAAATAGAAAACTAATACGGGAAAGTCTGTGCCATTCTGTAGCACCACTAGTTAGTAGTAAGTTTTCGTATAGCTGCACTGTTTTATCGTCTTAACGCAACCAAAGAGAGGAACGAAGATCCACTCTTCGTGTTGGCGATCTTTAAGGAATTTAACGCTTCGCAGACGATTGAGAACAATAGAAACAAATGAGTTGTAACTACAGTGCCGGCAGCGTATAAGCGACTCTGACAGTTCTCTCGCCACGTGCGTGGCACGTCATGTGACCTGCTCTGAAGCAATCAGCTTGCGAGGATTTGTTTACTTTCTTACAGCCAGAGTTCAGCGTTGCCGCTCATCAGACATACACGAAGTCGCGGAGGCGATATGATTTGGCTTTGGCGAAATTTATGAATATGATATCAAGACGTGTCATAGCTTGTCAGAAAGTGTTGGGAGTTGTTTGATGAATGTTTTCAGTTTTAATTTATCTGGGATTTAGGTGGCTCTATATACGTAGTAACGTGTGACAGAGCGCATTGCACTGTCAGAGTCACTTATACGCTGCTAGTGCTGTAAAGTTGGAGTATATGTACTCATACTTCAAGAATGTTTTTTTAAGACAGCGGTTACTTTTAGGGTATGCAAAGCGGGAAAAGTTCAATGATTAGCCCCAGTGCTGTAAGTGAGAGGTGTGAGAGCCTCAGTGTGTATTTTACATGCCACAATCGATACCCGTCCACTGTGAACTTTCCTCCCTTCGAAAAATCCACGCGCTCCTTCTGCGATCGAACCCGCGCTCTGGAAGTTGAGAAACCAGTAAGCTAATCATGCACATAGCGTTGGCATATCAATATGTATTCCTATACTTAACATTGTGATTAATACTCATGAGTAATCCGTCTTATGACGGAATTTCTGGGGAAATTATAATCGTTAATTTTCATGAGACGAATAAAACAGGAATGTAAGTTGATGAATCTAAGTGGATCTAATTGTAAAGTGAGATTATGATACGAGTGCTAAAAGTAACATTTCATTTTGTGTGTAGGAAAGGTCACGACCTGAGCCCGATTAGTTCAAGTGGCGCAATACTACGAGCAAAATAAAATAATTTTTATCAGTGTGTTTTTACATTATTGTTTTGTACACCTTCACCTGACTTTAATTTTATTTTAACTCAAGTAAACAAATCACTTGATGATACATTTTGTGTTAACAGTCAATTTGGGGACAGCTATTAAACTCTACTTTAATTCATGCAAAATAATAAACAATAATCATCTACTGTCCAGTTTTGCCTTCGCTTCTAGCCTCACTAAAATACCTGTTCTGACTCATACATGACTCAATGACTCGCGTTTTACAGTAGAAGTAAGTTTCAGGAATATTGGAACGCAAAAAAAAGAAGTTGAAAACGAAATGTCCATCAGACAATAAGTCAATAACTTAATTCCAATCAAGTCAATGTTATTCAATGTCAGTCACTGTGTGTTAACAGTCAGTTTGATTTTGGGAACAGTATTACTAAGAAAATAACGTATAATAAGTATATTGCTATTACTAAGAAAATAACGACAATAAAAAGTATAATTAACCTGTGTTTGGCAAGTGTTCAGGTTGTATTTTTTTTTTCAAATCTCAGTTATTTAATTTTTGAATTCTGAAAATATGTTCTTCGTATGGAATGTACTAATTACAGAAGTAGGAATACTTTTGAATGTATTGTATACAATCAGTCTCGCTTTTAGAGACGCTGTGGAAGTTCCGATAGGCGAAGTCACGAAAATTGACAGGATGGAATGAACGCCAGCGAATGGATAGTACACAGTTTGTAGTTCTTAGAAATGTATTTTCTTCACATGTTTACATGTGTACACGAGGGAGGTCTAAGTCGATGTGCTTCTACAATTGATTGTAGGAAAGTGGAAAATTAAAAAAACTTGCTATGCCATACAATCAAGAGCTATTAAAAACGTTCAAGCCAAAACAATAATTAGGCTAGTCTATCAAGGATAACAGTTATTACATGCCATGTAACGGTTTAAAAATGCTTATTAATTTCACAGAAAAAAATGGCCTTCAAAACTTTTTTTTTACTTTCTAGATTGGAGTAGAGAGAAAGTTATGTAATGCTTCACGAAAAAAAACAGCAAATTTTCGGCAGAAAAACTCTTATTACAGGGCCCTTCTAACAAGTGGATTAATCCTGTTTTGCGGGTTCTTGATACCGAAAAATTGAATGACGCCAAAACGTCTGTCTGTCTATCCGTCCGTCTGTTTGTCCGTCCATCAGTTAACAACGCTAGCGGCTAAACCGTCCATCCGATTTTCTCCAAAATTGGTATTCCCTAATCTATCTGGTTGATGCCGCGGCCTCCTTGAATTTGAAACTAATATTTTAATTTTGGTAATATTTATGTAACGCATATCCCTAAATTAAAATTTCGGTCCCTGAAACATTCCAATTTTCCACATAAAGCCCCAAGTATATTTTCCAAATTTCTAAAAACATCTCCATCCTTTTTGATTAAATTTTGTTGTTGAATCGTGTGAAGGATGTTTAAGATAATGGTGCAGGTCTCATGTTCGTTAAAAACTCGGATTGTTAGAAAATTGCAAAAATTCAAAAAAAATTTCGGAGTCTTCCTACAACTAAAATATTAAATGTATAGTTTTTCCCTTAATGAAATCTGTTCCTTAAAGATATATTTTTAAATACGGTCATACAATTTTTCGAAAATTTGAGTACTTTTCACGTAATTTTGTGTGAAAATACGAGCGAGAAAATTCCGTATTCTTCACTAGTTTAGTTTCGTCCCTGCTTTTTGGTTTCTGTGAATAGTTGGGTGAAATCCTTTTCGCCTTTGACAATGCCAAGAATACTTTTAAGAAGTGTAATCTCAATTTTTAAAGTGAAAATAGTACTATTTTAATTGGTTAATAAGCAATGTGTCAAGAATCGTTGCAACTTAGATCGTTTGTTTTCTTTAAGCTCCACAGGAAGGACAAATTTATGATAAACTTTTGTCTCTGGTTCGAGGAACAAGGTTCCTATATATACTGTTTCATTTCTTTAGCTCATATACCTTTATAACAGAACATATGAGCGAATCATTAGCTTCATGTTTTCCAGATTTGCGTGAGATATTTGTAGCGTGCACCATAAATCTATTCTGTATCTCTTTGCATATTTTTCATGCATAACTCCCCATGGATTCAAGAATGTATAACTTTTCCTCTTTCCTTCCGTGACTGCTCCTCTCTAGTTTTTCACGGCAAATGTTCCTCTTACCAAAAGATTGTTACGAAAAAGATACAATCTCTTGTACATTATTTTGGCGGTAGCTCTTATTCCAATGTATATGCAAAAATGCAAAACATTGTGTCGATTTTTCACGCTCAATGTATAATATCAGTTTTCAGCAGTTTTATCGCTGCATTGCACATCTAAAATGCAGCTAGTTTTTTTAAATAGAAGGACTGCGGACCGTATGGAATTTATGTTAGACGGTTATAAAAATACGGCTTAAAGCTGAATACGTATTATGAATAATTAAAAGCATGCAAAATTTTCTTTGAATTTCTCTTTTTGCTAAGGATCGCCCAAATATTTCGTGATAGTAAATGGTCTTAGTTTTGTCGAGGTACTTAAATAGTCGAGAATCTGAATAGTTGTGGTACTTCTTTCGTTTCTTAACTTTGACCCCCCCCCCAAACGTTCTATAAATCTAATATCAGCATGAGTGTTTCTATTGAAAATCTAATTGATAAGCGGCGGTATAGTGTTTAGCAGTTATAGTTGATTATCTTTCTTCCTACCAATAAATCAATTAGTGGTGGTTGGGTAAATATATTAAAAGAATAAACCATAGAAAATGACTTACACCAGTTCGTGAACAAGAAATCACGAGGCAAATGTGGATATTTAGCGCTAACGTCAGTGCTTTAATAGGCTTCATACTGAACATGTATATCATCTTCTCTTGAAGCCAACTCTTGTGTGACATACCTTTTCACACCTGCCACCGAGATAGTTCTGGTAAAATCCGTTGCCGCTTTTGATGATATCAAGAATACTTCAGAAATATTCATATCAATTTTTAAAGTAAAAGTAATAAATTGTTGTCAAGTATTGTTTAGAGGTGGAGGATATTTAATGTCTGCGAGAACGTAGTAACTTCAATGATGGTTTCTTTTTCTCGAGCCACATTCTCAGTAACAATTCAATATCTCCAAGATCTAATGATGTAACACTGGTATAATGGAGTTCTGTAACCAACACTTTCTACAGTTACGCTCAAGTTTTTAAAAATGGGACTCCAGAGAATTTGTGGGAATTTTCGAAAATAATACACATTTTTCTATCGGTGAAAATCACGGTCACACCTGAAGCAAAACACTGAAAATGTGTTTCTGGAATGAAAAGGAAGTGTCTTTTTCTTCTACATTTCAAATAGTACGTAATTTTATTACAAACTACTGCTTGTGTATATTTCGGTTATCTTATAGTCCGGTAATCACTATTTTCAAGATGAGGGTTTCTGTGTATATGTATTCAATATCTGTTCAGAATCCAAAGATGGCATGGGCGGGCATGCATTCAGCGGGGTATGCACGTACGTGATTAAGTTCTGCAGGTCGATGTCTGCTTGTCTCTTAACACAATCATGTGGCACTGATCACTTGTATTTCGACGAAAACACGCGCGTTTCTCTCAGCGCGGAAAGTTGCACGAATCCAGATCCAATAGAGATTTGAAATTACTTGATGTGGATGCCATAGAATGGCCGTAAATATTAGATGTCTCCTAATCTAGTGAAGAAGCGACAAGGCTATATGCAAATAACCAACAATAACCGTTGAATGTTGACGAATGTTCCTGAAGAGCGTACAGAATGGTACTTTTTCCCACTGGTATTTTCCCAATGGTATTTTTGGATGGCATAATATTCAATGTATTTTGTGAAATTTCAATTAACTTTTAATTAAAAGGACAAAAAATCTCTATCCAATATCCGAAGATATTGCAACATTTTAGAAATTTACTAAGTTAGAAAATGACAGCGCATAATGTGATTCAGGGGCAGCGTGCTCCCTTTCTGTGAGGCGGTCCCGAGTTCGATTCCCAACCGGGACAAAAAAGAATGGTGATGGGAATAGCTCGTGTTTGCCACAAGTCTCCCTTCCTCTCAGGCGCGGATAAAAATGGGCTCAGGCCTGGGAATACCGCCAACTGGTAAAAATCAGATTGATCCGACTCTAAAGCGCCAAATACAAAGCAAATTGAAGAGAGAGAAAATTAAAGAGAATTATTATTCTTATTGTAATTTTGTAGTATTATAATTTCATGTTATCCTCATTTTACACCATCTAATTTACGCATTTCAACATTTGCTGACCGCAAGTCCTAGGTTTTGAGTCCAGCGAATTTTCGTCACCAGTTACGGGGCTGGGCCAAAATTAACGACTTACTGGAGAACAATTTTGGTGTGGTGGTTGGCTAGTCTGAACATTTTTTCGCGTTTCTTTTCATTAATTCCAGGCGAATGTCGAAATACCATCCTAAGAAATGGGTCACGGTCGGCGCGTGATCTTTCTTTCCCCATCCTTGTTCAAACAAACACACACACACACACATGCACACATACACATACACACGTCATGATACCAATCAAGAGCATAGAATTTGACACGGTTGGAATAGTGCTTTGTTGGGTACAGATACTTGGAGGGGGAAAACCGCAAACCACCGACTAGGTCGGCCCCGGATATCGCGTTCCAGCGGAGAAGCAATTCATCTCCAGAGATATCACATGCAGAACACGTCCGGGACTAATGACCTAAGTTACGTAGTTGACTCGTAATCAACAATTACTTACCCTCTGAACATTTATCTACTTCTTTATTACCAACCCATGAAGGAAGATAGCGTTTTGCAAGGATACCGGTTAAATCTATGGAAGGAACGAGCGGGCTGGAGGTCAAAGGCAGTCGTTAAACGCAAGCATGGAGTGAGAGCGCGTTTAAGCAAAGGTCCGTCGCGCAGCAGAGCGCCTTGGCACGCCACCACGCGACGCACGCACGAAACACTCGCCCCCTCTTACTTCCGCGTTCGCGTCGCTTCAGCCCTGCCCGGCAAAGAAGACTTAAAGTACAAATTTTCTCCAAACTACTCTCACTGGGATTGTGATTGTATCGAGTTTACAATAACAGACACACAAACACACACACATTATATATATATATATATATATATATATATATATATATAGATATATATCAGAGCAAAACTCCGACACCGTTGGACTGATCTCCATGAAAGTAGGCACTTCTTCGTGTTTTTTTTCACCCAGAAGGTTTATGTGTTGTTAATTCTGTTACAACTCCACTACATGGCGCTGTAGAACAAAACTAAATATTCACGTCAAATGCAACCTGCAACACACTTGGTAGCATTTTGAATCTATATCGTTAAATAACTCCTAAACGAGGCGTTCTAGGGCCTTAAAAACTAAAATTTTGAGGCCGAAGGACTCAAAGTAAAGTTCCTCAAACCACAATCTACAGATTGAACTCTTCCTAAACATACTATTACACATTTGGTGGTCCGGCGCTTCCCGATTTTACCTCACCTGCTCAAAGGCGTGCAGAGTCTGCAAATAAATGTGAATGAGAGGGATAGAGAGTGGCAGAGACAGAGACACACAGAGACAGACAGGATAGGGATGAGGAGGAGAGAGTGAGAAAGGGTGACGGAAGGGAAAGAGAGAGATGAAGGGCAGAACAACGTCTGCCGGGTTTTCCTAGTCACAATGTTAAAAAGGAAATAACTCTTTCACTGTTTCTCAAACACGCTTGCCGAGGTTAGTTTTTTAGTGACTACGGCTTTCGTTTATTCCTTGCGTGCACTCTTGTTTTTTCTAGGTGGTAATAGAAGTTGGTAGTTTTGGAAGAATGTTTGAAGTATGTAGTCCGCTGTTAAATGTGCTGGGTGGTGCAGTGTTTTTCACACTTTGTAAATTCATGTAACTTAGCACGAGTACAAAGGACTTTTAAAATCTTCACGTGTGATGAACATTTTTTGCCAAGAAACTCGTGTGGTGCAGATTTTCCTTTACAGTTTTGTTAATTTTGTTGCAAGATATTTCTCTTTAATATTCCTTTTATCTTTTCTTCATCTCTAGAAAGACAAATTTATCACTAAATATAGAATTGTGTACAATAGGAAAACAATCTGCATTTACTTGTTTAAACTCTCACCTTCAAGGACTTGAATACGGTTTTTCCTTTTAAGAGAATTCGCGATTAATGTTGAAATGTGTATTAAAAAAACTAAAAATAGAAGCATTTGTGAAAATATTGTACAATTCACGCTGTCTGCATTAAATCCCTACAATTGCTGAATGTTGCTAATTTTCTCTGCCAGACGGCAGGACGGATATTTAATGAGCCAATGCAACTCCAAACGTCCGTCTATCCATTCATGTCATTAATCCAATCACTATTGCTTTAACAAGCAAATAGTGTACGAGTTACCTGCCTACCATTAAACTGCAAGAACGTTGCTAAAAGCCAATCGACAAACGGCCATTCACCCGACTTTGTGTGTAAATATCAAAGGTAGAGGAGAGTATGAATCGTTTCAAGAAGCTCCCCCATTTTCAAAGAGGCTTCCTTCACAAACGAAAATGCTTCTCGCGCCGAGTCGCGTGAAACCAGAGCCCGCTACAGCGACGGCGGCCGCCACGAGGGCTTCGCAAAAGACGTAGGTCGATGATCCGGCCGAGATACGGTTCATATTCGTAACTACTTCCGGTCCCAGCCCACCCCCAGGCCTCCGCCCCGACAGCGCCTTCCCAACTTCGATTTTTCGCAGGCGTCTCTCTCCACCCCGCCTCGCCCCGTCCCATCCAACTCCGCCCCACCCCGTTCTGCCCAACCCTCCCTCACTCCCCTTCCCCATCCCACCACATTTCGCCACGCCTCGTCGCGCCACGAGTTCACGCAGGGTCGTTGGAACGGGCAATTTATTAAGTGTCGGAACTCAGCCTTCCTAATAGCCTTATCTCTCTCCCTCTCAAAGAGCACTTCATACGCAATGTTTCTTGCGTAGTTAATTAGTACTTCACGAGGGCATTGTGATTTCAGATAATTGTCGTCTTTTTACCTACTGTTCGATATTATGTGCAACTGTACAAAGTTTGGCTATTTCAAGCGGTCTGCAAAGTGTTTCTTGAAATATTTTTAGCCCAGATTACCATTTTAACGCGACTAGTATTTTCCATATTTTATCTTATCGCACGAGAACCAAAAATGCATTTTGAACAATTGAAAAGCAAATCAGGGAGGATGAAGGGCTGAAATTTACGTCTTTCATTTCTAATTTTAGAAAATACCTGTCTTTCTCGCTGCTTGGTTTAACACCGTTGCTCTGAAAACTTGTGTTTCAACCTTTGTGAAACACGCGCATGTAACATGGTCAGCACACTTCTAATTTACTTTTCCCCCTAATATGTGCATTTTCCTCCGGTGAATTTTTACTATATTACTCAACGTGTTTATTGTATTTTCGCTTTTTCATCTTAACCGGAAGAGACAGTGTCTCATTGTACAAGTGTTCAAGTCTGTTTCGAAAGGAAAGCACACAATCATGAGTACACCATTTATTTTTTAATCTAATATTTCTTTGAGTTGGATTATTTTGTATGATAAATAAAATTTAAAGTAAATCCATGAATACTCTCCCTCTGCAATTCTAATATTCCATTTTCGACGTATTTTGTCAAATATCAACAGTCGAAAGTAACATTTTTCTAAATACAGTATTCCGTGTTCTTTAAATAAGATTTTATCTATTTTGATAAAGATTTTTCTCTTGAGACCTTATATTGCAAAGCCATCGGTCATCTGTCAACTTTCATTAATGATTTGTCTTCCAATTTACTGAAATTCTGCTGAACATATAATAATTGTTTTATAAGTGATATTATTTTCTGCCAGTATTTTTAAGGTTATTTTAGGAAGTCAGTGTTTGAACCAGTAATTTTGTACTAAATATTTTCAAAGAAGAAGCGGATAAAAAGTAAGTCCAATGTCACCATTGATGACCATGAAACTTGTTACAGGAAGAACATGACCTTGCATGCGACGGTCGATCACGGTCCTTGAAAAGCCACAGAAGAAGAAAGGGAAGTCTAAGAGAATTGAAAATATACTGGAGACTATTCAGTGGACATCGAATGCCTTCATATTGATAAAATCTGACGTACGGTGAAGTACGAATTTCGTAACAACTGAAAATAAGTGAGAATTATAATGTACACTAAAAGGTCGAGTTATTCTAAAACAAAATAATTTTTCAAATCGTAAATAATAACATATGAGGGAGAGAAATTGTTTTAATTTCCTGAATTTGAGCTTTGGGATAAGAAGGCGAATGAGGTGCGAAAAAAGTAACGAATATTGAGATAGTGCAATGAATATATAGGAAGCAGGAAAGCGTAAGATTACTCAAGATACCTCCAACAATCCCGTTTCGACCATTTTAATTTCCACAAAAAGGCCGGAATTTCATCCTCAGCAAAATTAACGCACTGGCTGTTACAATATGTTTTTCATCGTTTGTGTGTGGACATTACGTACAGAACGGAGTAGAAAAGAATAAGATATTGACAGAATGGAATTGATATAATAAGTTATGCTCTAGAAATAGTTACTGGATGATCTAAACTTTAATATAAAATAAATAGGTCATAGACTTATTTTGTAGTGAATAGATTTAAACGAAATTTTAAAGAATGTGTTAATGGGTTACACATGCTTGAGGTACGTGACAGTTTTACCCGATCTGTTTTACCCGTCCGGGCAAACAAACTACAGAGAGCACCACTTTCTGACGGGTAAAACGTCAGGAAGAAAATCCTAATAATTCGGATGTTGTCACTATTCGGTCTCCCCAAGGTTTGGGCAAGTAATAATTCTGAAACAACTAACAATAAACTGGTCATAAAAATAAAATTGACAGAAGATATATATTCTGGTGTTTTTCTTTTCCTTTCGTCTTTCCCACGTCCTACCTTAATTAACTAATAACCAACAAATGCCTCACGATTCCGAAAATATCCTCCGTAATTCTAATCCGGAATTCCAATTGGTCCATACACAAATATTTACACCGTCCAGGTCTTGACGTGGGAACCAGACTCCAGAATAAATTTATTTGTGGTGGTTTTGCTGTAGCTTACCTATATAGGTATTTAAATTAAATAAAAAGAGAAAAATGCAATTTAAAATGTATTTCGCCCCGATTGAATTGTTGTTAATATTTCTGACGAAATAATAATAACTATACCTTCCTTCAAGCTCGCTGTGCCATTGTGCAACAATAGCATTCCATTGCTCACCTTGTAACTGACGGAATACATACAACACTCAAATAAACAACACAGAAGTAATTTTCACCATTAATTATTATTCTGAATAATAATTAACATTTCAAGTTCCCTCCCCTCGTACGTACTTCAGGCCGTTCCCTTTTATAAATATTAAATTTCAAATCAATAAATCTTAAACCATTTTTTCCCAAAACGTGAGCTTCATACAATTCATTCGGGTTTGGTATTCTGTATTCCAAAATGTCCCCCGTTACTTGTTATTGGTGTGGTAGCCTTCTTGATCGATGCCTACATCCATTTGCATCCCGGTTCCAGCTTCTTTTTTTCCCACAACGACCATAGGGACCACACTCGTAATATATTGCGTCAATAGATTTTATAAATTTCGTCCATGTTCGTTCTACCGTGACAAGGATAACACCGTGCAAAGTTCGCCTCGACCCTTCGCCTCGACCGAACACCGTCTGACATGCGTGCTTCTTCTACCGCGTTCCGAGATCATCTCTTCTCAGATTCATATTCACCGCCTGTCTACTATTTTTTCTCCCACCTTTGCTTCCGTTTGTCTTCATTGGTTGATCGTTCGTCCGTCTCAAACTGTATACTCCTTGACCTTTCCCAATATTATTTCCATATACCATTTATTTCTCTATCACGGAAAGTACTCACGTGTCCATACCTATTCAATCTTAATCTCTGATATTTTAAATATTCCCTCACTATAGTTATTTATATCTGCATTCACGCGCAGGCCTACACACTTGTGTCATTCATGTACTTGTAATCACCGCCCGCTGCGTCCCTATGAATTTCCAAATTAACATTTACGTTCATTTTCTACTCTTGACAACACATGTGATAAAATATCACTATATATATATATACATATATATATATATGTGTGTGTGTGTGTGTGTGTGTGTGTGTGTGTACACATACGACATGTTTAGAACATGGAAATTGAATTTAGTTCCAGGAATTTATTCTAGCAAAACATATTTAAACTTTATTTTATATGCAGATGACAGTATATAAATTAAATCAAACTGCAATGGAATAAGGTTTTAAAATATCCACAGAACCACTTAAACTGTGGCATACAAAGTAAAATACCTAGTGAGAACAATGATTGTGGTAGATGGAAGAAATATTGAAGTGGTAGAATATGTTTAATATCTAGGTTGCCACATCTCGTTTGAAAGATGTATTGATTTCGATTAAATACTAAATAAATTTAGAAATATCTGTGGCACGATACACTGACATCTAAAACAAAAAGCAAGGGAAGAAGCAAGAATAAAATTCTTCAGCACAGTAGCTTTGCCAGTGTTAATGTATGGAGATGAAGCAAGAGCGACGTCAAAAAAGATAACTCTAAAATCTAGGCAGCAGAAATGAATTTTTTGAGAAGCACTCTAGGTTATTACATCTTAGATAAAACGAAAAATACAGAAATAAGAAATAAACTGGGGGTCGAACCACAGCTGGAGAAACTGGAAAGAAATCAGGAAAGATGGAATGAACATCCAAGAAGAATACCCGGTTGCAGACTACCAGTACTCGCAATGAACTAAAGATGCATAGGAAGAAGAGATGTAGGAAGGCCAAGATGTAAGTGGACACCTGAACAATTTCTAGAACCTAACCTTTGAAGTGGAGAAGAATAAAAAGAAGAAGAAAAAGATAATTTTCCGAGTAGGGTCCTCATACTCAAGGCAGCGACTCAACCTTCGTCAAATACGCACGCTCTCCCGAAAAATGGGAAGCAACGGTCGTGCCGCTGGGGTGCAGTCAGCCGACCGTCGAGCTGAGAAAACATGGCCCGGTAAACCCGGTAGGGAAAAACGGGACATATTTGTTTATTTTCAATTATTAACTATTTATTTAAAGTCAAAAACAGTTTAAAACTTTGTGTGACATGTGGGAGAGAAGTGCAAACTGTGCATTTTTTTCGAGTTCCAGAATTCCCACTCCCATTCAATGACTACATTATAAATGAAGGGAATCACGATACTATTTGACACTAGTAAACAAGCAATAATTGCTCACGGGTAAAAGAAAATATTGCATCTGCAAGTGAGCTAAATATGTTGACCATGTGAAGAAATCGACTCTCTACTCTGATAACCTGGAGAACATTATTTTACGGTACTGTTCAGAGAATAAAGAAATTCCCCATTAACTAATATCCATATTAGCGTATGTATATTTCGTAATACGACACGTGTAATCACCTGAGGGTGAAACCGTATCTCTAACGTGAATGCATTAATATTTTACAGGGAGAGGGGAGACACTAATGCAGCCCACGTGAATGCCTCAGCGAGCTCTTGTATGCAACCCGCACGCCATATCCATAGATCCTGAGAGCCTAATCAGCAACATGCAAGGCCTGTTGAAGTAATACAGGTGATAGCTACCTTGTTATTGGATTCAAATATTCAGCACAGGTTATAAGAGATGTCTGACATTACAAGTGCACGACGAACAAACAGGAAAATGTTTAACATTTAGTTTCGTTTAGATTCTCCATAAGCCTGTGAACATCCATGAACACCCATTAACTACGTAATCAGTCAACTTTCGCAGGAGGAATAGTCAAATTTAAACAAAAATTAAAGTGTAGATAGATTAGAAGTTTTACACATAGAATAAAACGTACGATATTCTTATCGTAAATCTTATGACACTTCTGTCGTAAATAACTATTATATTACACCCACCGCCATTCCAAGATAACAGTATAAAACCTTATTAAAATCAATAGAATTGGTAATAAACAATTTTTAAAGATGAATCTCGGATCAGTGTCACAAACCATTGCAGCAAGTTATATTTGGGATACAAAAACTAACACATTTGCATTTGCAAATGTATTAAGGACAATTGTAGGAGGTATATATTAAGGTATGAAGGGCAATTGTAGGGTGTCTAAAATTCGGATTTAAAATTTAATTAGTGGTGCTGCAGAATGGCACAGACTTTCCCGTATTAGTTTCTATTTCCTTGGGTCTTCGCTAGCTATTCCGAATTGTCACATACTCATTATTGTCAGCTACCATCTATCACCGCCAAAAGTACATTTTTTTGTCATTTTCTTAATTTTTCGGTTTCCTATTGGTAGAACGGAAACATTAATTTTGGAATATTAAAGAACACAAAAAATTTAGTTATAAATGGCCATTTTCTTTTAAAAATTATGTGTCGTTTAAGAGAAAATGGCGTTTTAGCACTACTAAAAATGCGAAATTTGACGCTCATTTTCACAGAAAATGGTTGAGTTTTCAAAATACTTTATTTGAAGTTATTGAAGCACGTACACTTGCATATATAATAATGTTTACAAATTGCTGGTAATGTGCACAATTATGTAATTTTTGAAAAAACAAAAAAAAAACTCAAAATAAACATTACGTTACACTAAAAAGTGTAATTAGCACTATCTGTTCGAAAAGTTTGAAGAAAACATTTGCAGCCATATATGAGAAAATGACGTTTGAGCGTTTCTGAAAATGCGAAATTTTGAGCTACTTTTCACAGAAAACGGTTGTGTTTTCGAGAAACTTTACTAGACATTATTTAAAGCACATGTACTAAACATGTGAAAAAATTTACATTTTTGTAATTTTTGAAAAAAAAAACCTATAGAGCAATATGGCTTTTATGGCATCTGATAGAGTACATTTACCACTGTCCCTACCTAAAGTTTAAAGAAAAAAATTGGAGCCGTTTTTGAGAAAATCTTGTTTTTGTAATTATTTAAAATTGCACATATTGCGCGCAATATTGCACGAAAACTACTAAAATTTTCAAAAACATTTACATGACCTTTATGAAAGAACTCAATATGCAGAACAAATTTTATTCGAAGAAAAAATCTCTATCTTCAATTTTATAGTTGGAGAAAAACACCGAAAAAAATCCAAACTTTCACAAATTTCGAAAATTCAGAGTTATCCGTGAAAATCGGACCTATGCCATGTTAATAAGTGTATTTTACTCTATTCATACAAGCAATTTCAACACAAAATTTGAAGCCGTTTTTTGAGAAAATTTGAAAATCCCCGGGGGGGCTTCATATAAAGTACCCCCAAATTTTGAAGAATCTTTTTCAAAATCTCAAAGCATCGACTAAAAGCAGATCGAATATCCATTTTGGAAGAAATCGTACGTATGGTTTAGGCGCTAGCAGTGTTCACAGACGGACAGACGGACGGACGGACAGACAGACGTTTTCTTTTCAATTGGTTTTTCGGTATCAAGCACCTAGAAAACAGGGTTTCTGGCTACACCACGTGTTAGGGGATTTTTTTTCTTAATTTAGCAACTGGTTTTATCCACTTATTCGTTTTCATGGCCCGGCAATTAATTTTTTTCCGCCGAAAATTGGCCATTTTTTCGCGCAGCATTACATAACTTTCCCTATACTACGTATATCACTCCGTGTATACGTACGTATACGGGAAAGTAAAAAATGCAAGATTATTATCTCTTATCTTGGCAGTAGGAAAGCCTCTGAAACAAAGGTATTGCGCCGTTTTAATCGTAAACAGAGATTCATCTTTTTACGTAGTATAGAGAAAGCGTAGCGGCCCCTAGTTCATCGAGCGTCCACGAAAAGCGCTGAAACCATACGATTAGCCACTCTATGTAGCATATTCCATGATGGGAAAATAAGGTTGGGTTACTCTGGCGCACCTATTTTTACTTTCCCGTATACGTAGGTATACGGGAAATGAAAGCGTGAAATGAACAAATTAACAGTTGTTTCTTGTCGTATGTGAAATATACTTAGGTTTTGTTAAAGGGCTTATTGTGAACTTCATTTAATACCACATCTGCCACATTAATTTAATACCACAATTCAGTATCTGTCAGTTACCAATTTCTCAGACAGAGCTGCGGTGTTGATGTATGTTTCATGATTATTTTTCATGCACGCTCTCTGACAAGCCAGGTCGCGGAACCTCAGTCCATAACCACTTTCAAGAAATAAAATCAATATTGGGTCATCAGATACAAATTCTTGATGATTTTATAATTAGTGATGTTTTGATGAGTTACAGACTTCAATGTGAAGTGTCAAGATGGAACAACAAGAACAATAATAATAATCTTAAGTGCTCAATTACGTATGTCAAATTCAATGCGTGACAGTCGAGCGTATTTCTGAGGATATAAATATTTACGCTCTTTTAAGTGATTACGTGAATTAAAGAACGGGAATTTAATTTTCTTTGTACGCTTTAAGCGATACGTTTCATCGTAAAATTAAATTTCCTCCTAAAACCCCCAGTACCCCCAAAGAAGCAATATAAACAAACTGCCACCGGAAGCATCGCGGTGTACTTATGTCAAAGAAACTAAACACTGAGCAATTCCTCGCTCTTCATTGAAGGCGAACGTCTGTGTGGGAAGCAGAGCGAGATCAAAATGAAAACTAAACAGAGCACTCCCACGGGACAAAGACCAGAGACAACAGCCGAAGCTGATGCTATCGCCTCATGCGAGAACCTATGACGTTAGCATATCGACTGGTATCGACCACGTTGTCGCTCAGTTGTTGCCTAGCAGTCCGCTTTTTTTTCACGTTGAGGTCGTCGGGGCGTCCGGCTGGCCGACCGGGTCCCCAGCCCCGGCCCCGGCCCGCCCGCTATCGAAACGCTGCGGCTATCGATGTTTGAGTAACGCGGGCGGTGTGCAGGCAGGGGCGGCGCCTCGAGGGCGGGGGCGCGACGGTGGGAGGAGGACGTTCGAGGACGACCGAGGACAAGAGATCGCGGAATTGAATTCTAGAGGCGACAATGTGGCTGGGGGAGGGGCAGGGACGGGGCGGGAGGAGAGATGGGGCTCGCGCATAATGAGTTCACGCGTTTGTTTACGCTAGGGCGGAGTTTCTCAAACTGCGACTGCTGCCACCTACTGTCTGACGCGAACAGGCATGATTGAACTGTCTAAAGTACACATTTGACTTAAATAAATACACATAAAAATATTTTTAAAATAACTTTTTGTACGTTTTTTGTATGTTGATGAGCAGTTCTGCAAATGTAGATTTCAATCATAATAACAGTTTATTATCATAAAATCATAATTGATTCTCAAATGCCAAAGGTTTTAAGGCCATCTTCCGTTACACATTTTACAATGTAAATAAGTAAGAGGTCATTATAATGCATTCAGAAGTCATACTCAAGGCCATTTTTGGCTCGTTAGTGCTGAAGAAAATATGCAATTGTTTCATAACTCTTTCTTATCTAAGTACTATTTTGGCCAACTTATTTGCAGCTTGCACTGTTTAGATATCCCTGGAAGGTTCATGGCGATTCTTCTCTCTTTAAATGCACAAGGGCCTGGGGTCAATTTTCAGAGGAAGCAAAATAAATCTGAAGCTTCCGTACAAAATGTCACTGACTGAGTCACTGTAACGATAAGGAAACGACTGAGGGTTTAGGCAGTGTTGAGTAATGGGATTTGTACTATGTTAGTCTTGCTCGAAGGGCCAGTCACAGCTTTCGCTTTTCCTGGTTGAATGAAAAAAGAAATAGCAAACATCCTCATTGCCTCCCAATTAGTAATATGCCTAATAAGTCCCCTTCTTGAGGGACAATGAGGATCCAAAGATTCCGGAAATTGGTTGTACCAACAGAATATTTAGGTGCTCAATACAGTGCGAATATACTTAAATGTGTGTGATTAGTAGCTCAGCAAATATGCTTGCATCACCACTTTTCGGTAAATTATGTCATCTGAAATGTTTCCATTTCGTATTTTTTAAATTTCGACAGTGATATTTTTTTAAAACATTTAATGGTACCGTATTCTTTGTTTTCAAAATCTTTGTTTTCATAAAACATTAACTAAAATAAAATATGTGAAAACATATTCGAAGCTATGTTGTTTTTTGTATTAGCGTAATTATCCTGTCTAATTTAATCGCGTGAGCTTCAAACATGTCTAAAATAGGGAAATCCATAGTTGACGAAGGAACTGTTGTTCCTTTCGCTAAATGTGCGATAAATCCATATATTATTTATATTACTGTGGAAGTCAGAATGAAATATTGCTGCCAATAGGGTTGCAGGTTGATGCAGAACAATAATATTGATACGCTGTATGTGAAACTTTTCATATTTTTTTTCTCCATCTTTTCACTTACGTGCTTTTGGTGATATTTTCCATTTGTGTGCCCATCTTTTAGGTCACGCAATCGCCGCTCGGAAACGTGAAACATGTCAGGCAAGATATAATAAAAGAAAGGTTTTTAGTAGAACAGTTTTATGTTTTTAATTAACCCTTGATTAGTTATATAGACTTTTTCTATTCCAAAAAACAGTTTGGGAATTCTCTAAAATTGGCATGTAGTACGTTTTCTCAATATTTGTCGCAAATGTATTTGAGTGAAGATAGAAGCTTACATTTTTACTTTCTTATCCTTACTTCGTAAGAGGAGAAAGTATTATAATCACGCGCCGGAAAACGGTGATTTTAGATAAAAAAAACAACTCTTATTTCCGGGCCCTGGTAACGAAAAACTCAAAAAATATTGTTCATTTATGTAGTAAATTATTACGTTGTATAATCAGAATTTATGTTTTCTGGAACCTTGATACCGAAAAATAGATTCACGACAAAACAAAGAGGAAATATTGTACTTGTGAGAATGTTTACGAGGTGTTGTTGACGTAATTAAATTATGAAATAATTGAAGTGATCTGCATCAACTTACTAGGTTTATTCAGAGAGCCGGAATTAAAAATCAGCCATTATTTTTGACAGAAAAAAATATACAACCCTGTAGAGTAGATAAATCTTTTTTTCCATAAAAATTAAATTACGTACTCCTCCTCCTTGTGTTGACGTAAAACACGCTTTTGAGGCCTGTGATACCGAAAGACTGATTGGCAGCGTCAATCTGTCAGTCTTCCTGTGGTCAGCGCTAGGGTCTAAATCGTTCAGCGGATTTTATCTAAAATTGTTATTTGATCTGAACGAATTCAAGGCCCTGTCAGTTTGAAACATATGTGTTAATTTTAGGGGACACGTTTCGTAAATATTTTCCAAAATTTCTCAAAAAAGGCTCAATTCTTTTTATTAACCTTTTCCCTAGGATAGCGCAAAGAATGCTTAAAAATTTCTGAATTTTCGAAAGCTGTAAAAGTTAAAAATAGTATGAGAAAGTGTGTGAGTTTGTAGCTAGTGTAGTTATGTGTATGCGCCTAGACACTAGAGCGCTGATGGAGTGATACGCAACCATGCGTTCAGCACAGACAGCATCTCAGAATAAATGTTACAAATTTCTAGGGCATGCAGAGGGATCGAAAATTATCACTTTTGTTAGTGAACATATAGTAGGAAATTTCTTATGTTATATTCACTTATTCAATACATGCGAAAATTGCCCCTAATTGTTAGGAAACTTCGTATGTACGGATGTTCGACAGGTACGCAAAATCTCTTTAACTGCATCAAAACATGGCCTCTAGAGCATCTGTTCATAAGGAGTTACCTAAAATTCGGGTCAGATTGTCGTATTTGTGTGTCATTTTTTATCTTTTTCCCATTTCATTGGCACAACTTAATCATATTCGACCACTACAAACCCTACACGTTTTTCACATTGATTCTGAGTCACCATCTATGAACGACTGCACAAAGTCACTCCTCATCGCCATTCCGCGAAGGCTGAGAGGTTAAAAGAACAATTCTATATTCGGCACTACCAGAGTAATCTCCTCCACGTCTAAAGGTGCAGTTTCTACTCGCGCACTATTCGCACGGACCATAGGATCCATAGTAGAGTACTGTATTCAGCCTGTTTCAAACTGAAAGCTAACCGCCCGCGACCGACAGGGATCTGCCGCCCAACAGTGGACACTCGAGCGCCTTCCACAACCGGTTTCCTCTGGTCGAGCACTGGCGCAGTGACCGTTCGGGCGCACAGACCATTCACGCTCGCTCCCTTCACTAAGCGCGCTGCTGCCACCGAAATCCTTTCTTCGTGCAATTATTCTCTGTTTAAATGAACGTGCCTCCAGATTATTTCTCGAACTCTATCATTTATAACTTAGGAGTTGGTGTCTTGGAAGTGTTAATTAAAGAAAACATTCTGAAACAATTTATATTTTCCTCTCAGCGAATTTTTTCGGCTATACTTCACTGGCTTCTCTAGGATGAGTACAAACTCTATTACTAAATTAGACCGTAATATAATTTCCTAGCTCAATATTTCAGTTCCATCTTTCAAAATTCATTTTACATCAAATTAATTACAAATAAATGACATAAGTCATCAGTCATTTATTTTATGGATCTATTAATTTCCCGTATACGTACGTATATACGGAGTGATATACGTAGTATAGGGAAAGTTATGTAATGCTGCGCGAAAAAATGGCCAATTTTCGGCGGAAAAAAATTTAATTGCGAAAAAGTGTAAAAACGAAAAAGTGGTTAAAACCAGTTGCTAAATTAAGAAAAAAATCCCCTAACACGTGGTGTAGCCAGAAACCTTGTTTTCTAGGTGCTTGATACCGAAAAACCAATTGAAAGGAAAATGTCCGTCCGTCCGTCTGTCTGTCCACACGTGTGCGCATTTTCAGAAGCGCTCAAACATTTAATCGAGTAAGGCTGCAAATTTTTCAATGAAAATTGGCAAAAAGATTAATGTTTTTACTTTTTTGTAATATTATTAAAGACACATTTCAATTCAATTTTTAGAAGTTGAAAAATTGATAAAATGTGGAAAAAAATGACGTTTTGGCGCAGATCGTATCTGAGTCGATGGGGGGAGGCTGTAAAACCGAAAAGCTAGCATAAACTTAAAAGCTTAGAAAACTAGTTAGTGCGAGAAAGTCTGTGCCATTCTGGAGCATTCATTTTTGTTTGACATTGACTCAATAAAAAATTGCACTAGAAAATATCGATTGTTTTTTACACTACAATCGATTCTTTAAAATCGATTCGGTTGTGGGCCTGCTCAATGCGGAGCGTCGATGACGTGGTCGCGGCGCGGCGCGGCGTTCGGAGGTCGATGGGTCGATGGGGGCGGGAGGTCGATCGGCGCCTCCGGAGGCGCACGCGACCCGCCGCTCCCCGCCTCAATTAACCTGGCGGCGAAACGCACCACGCAATGGGCCCAACGAGCTACAATGTACCAGGGGGACTCTTGCCCGTCGACTGCGACTTCAGCCAATGAACTTCACGCACCAGTTTGCGTCACAATATTAGCGAGAATTTTGAATGCAGCCTCATACGAAAATTGCATATTTGTTACAAGCCATTGAAACAGATACACGAAACACTGCTTTTAAATATTGCATTTTTTATTTCAATAATACCTTCCCCGTGTTAAGTTTCGTTGAAAATTTGTCACTTTATGCCACTTTCAAATTGTTTCCCAAAACTTCTTGCTCTACAAGCAACATGGCGGCCTGTGACTGGTCTAGCTTTTCAAACGAAGTGCACATCTTGTGGTCACGTGGTTCGTGACGCAAACTGGAGCTGCGCAGAAAGAGTAAAAATCGGTGCGGCGGAGTAGCCCAACCTTATTTTCCCACCATGGAATATGCTACATAGAGTGGCTACCCTATGGTTTCAGCGCTCTTCGTGGACGCTCGATGAACTAGGGGCCGCTATGCTTTTTGCAGTCAAAACATGAGAGGTGCCTGACGGCGTCTAGAACTATTGTACTGAATCGACATGCTGTTTCTCTCAGATCTTATTTCTAGAGTGTTGTAATTTCATTTAGATATATTTTAATTATATTAGTGGTTAGAATAATAATTTTCACTATGTCATCAGTATGTTCGGCATCATTATTTTCACTATGTCATCAGTATGTTCGGTAAAAAATAGACATCAAACTACAAATATATAATTTTTCAAGTTTGCTACCTTCTTTGTGATCTGTTTGTTTGCTTCTTATTGCAATAATATTCACTTTCAGGTGTTGTGCTAAGGACAATAACATTTCAACAGCTTCCATTCTGATGCCAATAACCGATGCAAAAAGCAACGTGTTTTTAAAGTTTCTCAATTCGTTCTCGTTACATATTGTGATTTTGTTTTTCAATGCTTGTTTTTTTTGTCGTGAAATACAGAGTAAGAGGGTTATATCACGTGCGGCCCGCGCCCACCCGGCCTTATCCAGCGCCAAACGGAATACCAGAATACTCTCTTTCTCCAGAGCTCGCTGCTTTGACTACAAAAAGCAGGGCTTCAATTTGCGGCAAAGATGGAGGCGCTTCAGCTACTCTATGTAGTATATTCTAGCTCGGTGGATGGGTCCCACAAGTCGAGACGCGCGCATAACATTAGAGGTACCATCATTATGGTGATGTAGACCAAATTATTGACGTATTTGAAGTTCGTTTTCCCAGGCAATACCAACCAAGTCCGTTATTTTGTTATCGGTTGTGTGTTGTTCAATACTTTTTGTAATACCACTGTATTAAAAGAAAAAAATCATATAAATCCAAAAACACCTTCACTCCCGCTCGGTAGTCGATGTTGGTAAGGGCGAAGAGTAGCTGCCTCGTTCCTGAAGGATCGCGAGTTCGAATCCCGCCATGGGCATGAATGTTTGTGGGCGCCGTATTTTCGTAATTATCCATTCGTTCATCATCATTATCATTTCATACCTTTTCCCCAGGTCTAATAACATTGGGGTGTAAAAATTGATTGAGCTTAGAAATTGTGATCACCCTTCCAAAAGTCACGTGCACTTACCCCGGGAATATTCGACTGGGCCGCGTGGGTACAGTTGCACGTTCGTGTGGTCCTGAGATGACTGATTCGCAACAAAAAAACTTCATTTGAATGGGAGTACCGTAGGCTAACTTTTGCTGCAACTCATTTTTTTTTATTACGATCTTAAATAATGGTGGTCGAAATCCCTTAATGGACGTCGGATGAGCGACTCACCTGTGTTATTACAATACAAGACTACAGGATCATGAAAAATAAGTGAAAATGACCAGTAGAAAGAACTGTTAAGAAGATTATTGTAGTTTTCTTAAAATTAATGAGCTATAGCAATTCGTTACGTGAAAATCTATGGGATATGAGCTTACTTGGTTCATCTCTTTTTATTTTTTATTAATAACCTGTATAACCAAATATTGATTTTGATCCACTAGTATGGGTCCACCATGAAAATTGCCAAATTTTGGTAATTGTCAGATATTACACTCACCAATGTCAGTCAGTATTCTATAAACTGAATGTGTTTGAGACAATTGAAGTCTAAAGCAGTGTTCTTGTTAATTTATTCCAATTCTAATATTAAGAATGCGTTTACAACTTCTTTAGATATAAAAGAAGGGAAAATAAATATCTTCGATCTACAGCCAACCATTGCAAGGCACAGGCATCACGTTCTGCAAAATGTCAGTAAGTGGAAAGCACACAATTATTATTTTCCGAAGTTACCACTATTACGGCACTGGACACTATATTTCGATTTTTTTATAATGGCCGATGACATTAGATCATTTTTCATCTCCTACCTTATAAAATGAATATTTTTAATTAATTTTGGCTGGAGGTGTAATAATGACCTATTGTCATCGGCCACTATATACAATTCTAACTATTCTGGTCTAAAAAAAGTTTTTTACTTTTTCTTCCAACCCCTCCGGTGGCTCATGGACAGCGTGCTAGCTCTCCGCAGTGAGATCACGAGTTTGATCTCCGATTGAATAGAAGTCGCAGAGATCGAAAAATAAGGCTGAAGATTTCCATTACAAATGTCTCGATTGCTATACATTGCGAAGAAAAAAGCACCGGACAGGCCAAGTACGCTAGATACGGTGAAGGGAATACTTCACGCTCACCACATGTCTTCCTTAACGCCAAGCGTGGATAATACATAATAACAGGGTTCAGGGCTGGGAACATCACTAGCTGTCAAAAGTCGGATTAATCCGCCCTTAAAATGCCAAATAAATACACAAACACTTTTCCTCTCCTTACTATAGTGTACCGCCATATATCACCGCATGCTATAGAATCAACTCAACAATATGGTCTCAAATTTGAGTCCATGTTTAAGGTTCTTTTAGAACTGTAACTTCGCATGCACATCAAGAGATTAAGGTATAACAGAGTTGTTTCAAACGTGGTTATGGTTGGTACTGATGGCACAGAGATACACGTAATTTAGGAAAAGTATTGGAGTCACGTCAACAATATAATCTCGAATAACGGTCATAAAATTCGAGTTTAAGGTTCCGTTAAGCTGTAACTTCACACACGTCAAGCTTAGAAGAGAAGAAATTATTTGTGTTTTTCCGAAGGTATTAAATACACAGACACACAATATAAAAAAGTTGTCGGACCCAAAGAGTTGAACCATGTTTCTCTATGTATGTCGACGCGCTGACTCCGAATCTGATGCCAGAATTACGCTAATACCCTCCAGTTGTTTTAATCGTTAAAAACTCATTAAAATATTTCAAATGTTTGGGGTACTATACATGAAATCCACATGTTGTTGTTGTTGTTGTTGTTGTTGTCAAAAGAGCTATTATAGCGAATTCTCTTAAGTTCGAAGAGTGTTTTTTTAAATAAAAAGATTTGATAGTGTATGTAAACACAGTGTGTAGCAATCATCTGACACATGTCTCCTTCCCCAAAAAATCATTGGTTATAATCATGTGGTGCATTGTATGTTTAAGATTTCGTTATGTTGAAAAGATAATAAAGATAACGATAAATCTTTGAGAGTAAAGAGTAAACACTTAAAGAGGTAAATTCCAAAATATCTATACAGAGCGATGAAAACTTTTGTAATATCATCATTCTGAGCTAAAATCGTAAATATTGCTGCAGACGACATCAACATCTCAGTCAACATGAAAATTAAACATTAAAAGAATTCAATGAAAAATGTATATATTTATGTTACTTTTACATTTTCCTCCTTTCATTTTTAACATTAAAATTTCTCATCGTGGAAATACTTGCTTTAAACTCAGAGAAAATTGTGTTTTGTGCGTACTCAGCCTTGTTTAGACCCTCTGTCCTTCACCTCTAATTGCATGATTTCCGTTGAGAACTGCGTCACCTGGCTCACACTATACTGCCCCCATTAGAGAAAATGGAAATGAGTCCGCAACTACGTCATTTTATATGTTTCCAAACACAACAAAGGCTTATGTTTTCTTGTACTGAAAAACTGAAACGATAATTTATTTTGTCATTAAAAGGTCAAAGAAGTCTTTGTCCTTTCGGGTAAAGGCGCAAAATAATATATGAACTCATCTTCGTAAAGCAACAGAAAAATTTCAAAAGAAGTTGTTAGTATTCCAGTGCGAAAAGAGAACTGAAATGTAGAAAAGAGCGACTAATATTATATTTTCCAATAATTTGCTAGCACACATAGAAGTCAACACTAAATGATATGAAGAGATAATGAACACATATGAAGAGAAATTGAACGTCTTATTTTTCAATTATAAAGAGATATAATCGGTTTTCTTTAGCGATCTATTCTTATAAGACGTTTAAACAAAATAATAAATACTATTTCCTTGTCTTAAATGATTTGATAAAACTGTTTTTTCACATTGGGGCACTTCAGAAACATTTATTTGCCATATTACAAAGTTCATTTTTTTCGTATTCTTCTGAGCTACAATTAATCACATAAAAATACCCTACCAATATATTTCATCAGTCTCTCATGTGAGTTGGGGTTACATACAAAAAATAAGTTAAGGCAATTATTAATAGCCTCTGCATGAAACACACACAAAAACCTACTGTGTTTCAAATGAAATAAAATGATACATATTTATGAGCATTGAATTAATACTGAAAACAATATGCCATAAACTTTTCGCAACTAGAATTACATTGGATTACTTACCGCATAGAGCATGCCCCTTTGATCGAAGTAGTCAGCGACCGGCATCACATTTTTGTAGAAATTGTTGAGTTCCATTTTGGCCAAACTGAGCACAACATGGCCTAGTTTCGCGCCATAGTCGATCTGTCTTTCTAGCACCTTTTGTCGCCAGCTCACGAGCACCACACCGTTTACGATTTGGATCTGGAAGCAAGAGTGTGCGATTTATTTACAACCCTTAGACAATATAATCTTGAAACTCTCAGTACACATACATTTATTTTGTCTCTTTCCAATTACATAACCACAAAGATATTTTCTTACCACAAATTCTCTATGCATCAGGATCGTAAAGCTAAATATATTGTGGGTTATATTTTACCGAAAATAATAAAGGATTTTTTTTATTTTTAAAATGTTAATTGCTCTGTGGTGAAAATAAAATTCCAATTTCTTTTTATAGTCTGAGCGAGAAAAGTTTTATTGATAAACGAATTATTTCTTTGACCAATGAATTACGAATGACTTCTGTAACCGGAATCAAGAATTGCCGGAATTGTTCCTTCATAAACTATACAAGAAAAAGGTGCGGGATATTTCATTTTGCAAAAATTTAAGCTCTTGAATATTTCAAAGAAATTTATATTCTTCAATGAGTTTCGAAATCAATAATCTATCAGGTGGTCCTCGCACCTAATTACGATCAACATTCCTTTTTGGAATTTAAATAGGTTTGTTATTCAATAATCCATTTTCTGCACTAGTCATTCACTTCGAAATTAACTTGCTCTCCTAATTAACTTAAGCAAAGTGTTCGACCTTTCGTTTAGATAACTGAAAATGTTTTATTTGACATTCCTTCGTCCAATACTGAGCGCGCGTCAAGAAATGAGCCCTTTGACGTTAGTGGAATAAAAATGACCAAAATCTACGTAACGAGAGCTAATAACTGAGAAAAATGAGAACTCATTCCATATTCTTCAGAGAAATTGTTGATAAGCAAAAAGAAAATGTTTTTGGAGAGATCTATAATAAAAACCAATATATTTCCTCACAGTTTTCTGGGCATTTTACCCTTTTCGAATGCATTATAAATGGGCCTGTGATACTCCTCCTGCCCAATTCATCATTCGAATCGGCCTTCTCCTACAGAGTTGGAAAAAACGAGCAACTTTGAGCCTAGCATACAACACATTCTGTACGATACAACCTTCGTTTTCTCGAACTACAAATGCTCTGATCAGATACCATTAATACAGTCATGGCGCCCTTCAAAAGAAATTCGTGTCCTTTGGAACGCCTAGCATCATTTGTTAGTCGGCCCAAGAGGACAGGACGGTAGGCTCTTCGGGAGATTCAGCCCCTCTACCAATACCAATTGTGAGTTTGTTGGTTAAGGTGACATGTATATCTTGTTGGTATGTGTTGTGGCGCGAAGGTTACACTGTGCGCTGTCTTACAGCCGTGATATCAGCACTTGTACACGTTTATTTTATTTTTCAGACCGAGGTTTCTGTAGTTCCTCCCCTCCGGCCGAGTCATACCTCTGGGTCCAACCCCCCTAACTTTAACCAAGTCCCCCAAACTTCTTGGTGCTGAAGCTCTTAAGCCCATGTCAGTCAGAGTCATTATTCGCCGAACTAATGTGGCTCAAGAGCTGTCAATGATTGGTCCCGAATTGTAGTAGATTGCACGACCGACTGAGATGACTCAGAGCATCAATTGAAGTCGCCGAGTGCCTCTGACCGGAAGGATCTAGGGTTCTAGTCCCGACGGTGTCGAGTTTTTCGACACCAACTAGATAGCTAGGTCGAGTTCTCCTGGTGCTCGGAGGAGAATTCTAGCGGTCGGCTAATCTGAATGGTAGTTTCCCGTGGTTTCTCCGATCAACATCTGGCGAGTGCCGGAGCAGAGCTAACAAACAGGCCCCGGTCCTGCGCGCAATTTTTCCTTCCTCTTCCCTCTCCTATTCTCACTCCTTACATACACCATACTTACATGCACTACCCTTCCACACATGTCTGGAGACCAGTCGGAAGCTTACAGCTTGTTTCTTATGGAGCAGTGCTGCGCTAGTGGGAGGCACGTGGATGAGGAAAACTCCGCAAGTCGTTATCATTTTTTCACGTGTTCAATCCATGATCATTTGTGATAGAAAAAATGTCCCCGAAACATGTCTGGATAATGGTTTCAAATTAAATAACATTAAATGTATTGTAGTTGATCTCTTTTATCCTTACTAAATATGTAAAGAAATATACGTTTCGAAAATAGTATACTCTGACTAATCAAAATTGATGTGCATAGTTTGCAAGACAGCTGAAATATAGATTCAAACAAACGATTATTGGCAGCAAAATAAATGGCTAAAGGACATTTTACGGATGTGCCACTTTTCATGGGCGCCGGCGATAAGCTGTTGCCATCCCCACACCCGGGCAGGTCGCGATATTCAGTACAACGCTGAAAGTTTAAGTGTCCGCGCGCAGGTGGGGCCGCGGTCGGAGAGCAAATTATTCAGCGCGCGGGGCGGCGGCGCGGGCGGGGGCGGCGGCGGCGGCGGCGGCAGAGACGGCGGCTGGGGCAGCGGCGGGGGCTGCGGGGGCGCCGGCGACGGGAGCAGGGGCGTGGGCGGAGGCGTGGGCGGCGCAGGCGGCGCGGGCGGCGGCGGGGCAGCGGCGGGGGCTGCGGGGCGCCGGCGACGGGAGCAGGGGCGTGGGCGGAGGCGTGGCGGCGGCGGCGGCGACGCGGGCGGCGGCGGGGCAGCCGGCGAGGGCACGGCGGGGGCGGCGGCGACGGGGGCAGGGGCGTGGGCAGTGGCGATGGGGGCGGCGGCGCGAGCGGCGCCGCTGAGGGAATGGGTTGTGTGGCGCTAAATGATTGAGGCGGCTCGCAGGCCGCTGGCGGCCGCGTCAATATGCAAAACCGCTGCGTAATTACAGGCGAGGTTGTACGCGGCCGCGCCACCTGTCATCTCCTCAACCGAAGCCCGGTCGGGGAAATATAGGCCTCTGGGCTACTAGACCCCCGGTGTTTAAAAAAATATCTAAAGTACACTGTTCGAATAGAGCAGAGCGAAATATATTTTCACTTGCAAATTGCTGACTCGGAATGGTCGCCCTTAGGTATTATTCGAGATTTTCATTTCCTATTGCGGATGTCAATCACCATACAAGCACAGAATGTTTAGAATTGAGTTGAGATATTGAAGACTTCCTGGATGATACAAGGTATCTGATACTGTAAAATGGTTAAGAAACAGTCATGTAAGACGTCAATCTGAGTGATATGGCAATTTCAGGAGGGAGTGTTGTTGGTGCTTCAGGTAAAAACGCTTGCGAGTAGAAGGATGTTCGTTGTTTGTCTCGTCATCTCTCATAGACACTCTTCAATATAGATTTCTATTGCGACAGAACGTACCAAGAAGTAATCAATTAATCTTAATTGCAATATTGTAAATACAGAGGTGTACGTTCGACAAAAAAACTAAAACAACCAGCTTTTATTTTCATTTCCCTTATGTAGCCATCCACTAATTAGCTCACAATAACAGAATCCAATGTATTTTCCTTGTAGTAACTCTTTATTGGAATATATCATGATATAAATTCATCATATGTATTAAAATGCTCTTGAAATTATGCCAGAGCTTTTAAATAATCCAATAAAAATAATCTGTTGAATTTTAGGGATGAGACATTTATTTCAAATCATTGGTGTTCCTAAACCTTGAGAATGCTTTCTTGTGTGTAGGCTGTTAGAAGGTAATATTCGAATACTAATGTGGATTTTTGTTCCGTGTTTCAGGAAACTACTGGTAAAATTCGAGGGAAATGGAAGAAATAATAGGAAGATAGCCATTATGAAGGTCATTTCAAAAGAAAAACCCTTCAAAATGATAGTTGTGAAACTGTAAATTGAACATTATAATTGAGTTTTTGTTTTTTAATTTAAAGAATGTTCTTTCCCATGTAACCAAATACTCATTTTTTTTCTTTGTATTAAGCATAATATTTGTCTCAATAGTGAGTATATCTTCGATCAATTGCTCTAAAAACTGCATTAAAATTATTTTACCATTATTTACTTAATTGTCCGATACTACCCTCCACGTTTCAGACATGTAAATAGTCAACGATTTTTACTATCCCCAAATAATCATATTAATTTTACTTTCAAACCACACGGCGTTGATAGAGTGTGTGAGTAAGAGATTGAAGTTTCATATTCTGTAAATTAAGAATAATTTTAACGAACCTTCATTAAGAGATCATATTTAAAGTTAAGGTGACCGATACCACCCGACCTTCCCCTAATATTAATTCAATTGGCCCAAAAATTAAACAAGTTTTTTTTTCATGATCTGAAGTCCGTATCTAATGAGTTCAGGCCAGTCCCAATTTGGCCGCCTGCTCATATCATTGAATACTTTCCCTAATTTCTATTTAGTACTTACTTTATTTATTACTTAATCTAAATTTCTGTCGACTTGGCTTTCTACTTTCAAAATTTATTCTAAGGAGAGCGGACATTATTTGGAATATTAAGGTTTTGCTTTGTTGGCATTCGAATTAACAAAGTTTGAAATGTCTGCCAACTGAAAGCCGCTGTCGAATTATTATTCTGGAATGTTCTATCAACATTTAGAACCCTAGGGGCTTACAGAATTCATAGGCCGAGATTGGAAACTACTCGTGTTTCGCTGCCTATCTGATGAGTATCCCTGCACGCAACGAATGTCGCTTGAAGGGAAAGTCATTTTTCTGCTCACACGCATACCACCAACCACTGTGTCCTCCAATGTAGTACATTAACGATACCTTGTGAAGCTAAATTGAGTTACGAAACTAATTCTCAATATTGAAAATCCTTTATTGGAATTCTAATGCAAGTAACTTTCTGAAGAATCAGTGATCATCGTTCACAATTTTGCTGATTCGGAAATACATTGATTGCCAATTTTACATTCTCTACATTTTTCACCATGAGAAATTATATAATAATTAGTGCAAAACGAGTTAATTTCCTGGTGCAACTCAAATATTCCCGTAACAAAGGAATAAACAATTCTCACAACAAAACCCCTGGTCAGAAAAAATCTAATGCTAATATTAACAATCATTTAGTTGCGCATGATGTTTAACAGAATTCTAAATATCCAGACTAGGTCAGAAAAGTTCCTGAAATATTGAAATAAGTCTAATTTAAATTCAGTGATGGAATGCTAAAAGAGATATAAAAAGTACGCAATATTACAGAATGTGTCATCCACAAATTTGGAGACACAACATCACATTGATGCAATGCCAAATTGAGCCCTGGGTCTTTGAAATCCCTTACTGTGCTCGCATCGGCGACCAAATTTCTTCTCCCAAAATTATGACCCTGGTGCAACATGTCAACTTCGTTTTCGTTAGTTTTCCAATTTTTTGTTATTAATTTTGCTACTCGCTGTAACTCGTTTCACAATGGTCAATTATCTTGGGTCGAGGCTAATGTCTTTACTAAATCCTGTCACAATTGCCGTCTACAATCCTTGTATTTCGTTATTTGACGCTTTCAAAATAAAAAAATATTTTCTACAGATTTTGACGTCCCAAATCACAGCAATGTTTATATTGTCCTAAGAATCTCCAATGTCCCATATTTATTGTTTCTTTTGTCCTGGAACATTTCTACGTCCCATTATTTACATTCCAACATTTGTATCTAATATGTCCATGTTCAATATAACTACCCAATTTCCTCTTTGTGAAAAATAACTACTCTTTTATTTTCGCTCCCAGGTACTAATGCTTCGAAGTAAGCCACTATTCAATATTATTTTAACCAATAATACCATTGAGATATCTGGGTATGTCTCAGTATTTTCTAAATGAAAAATATGTGAGAAAAGCCTTTGTCATTCGGGTCACTTTTTATTCATGCTAAATGTCCCTGAATTCATTCGTGCATTGTTTATTATTACCTTTTCATAAGCAACGCAGTAATATTTTTGTGGGGAGCCGAGAAAAATCAATTACAATCAATGAGCAGAAAACAGGCCATTTTCTTTCCCATCAGCTACCAATCCCGCAAATGACAAACAGTAATACAAGCAGAAATACTTTGTCATGCCGTCACTTGGTCACGAAACGCTCTTCGGATCGATTGCATCTTCTCGATTTATTCAAGCTTAACCGCTTAGAGAATGGGCCTTGATAATTTGAAGGAAGCATGATGATAATGTAAACATTTCTTTTTTCCGGGTTCTATGTTACCAAATTCCATTGTTCGCATAAATCGATAGAAAATTATGTAGGCTCTGGTTTCGTTACCGAGGCACTCGAGGAAAAAGTACAAAAACATCCGTGTTGCTAGTTTCAATTTCTTTGCGAATTGGAAAGAAAACTACATAGCCTCCGGCCCTGAGTGAGTGGTATATATGGTTTTGTTAGACATACAGGAAATCGTACAAATCCAAAACAATGAAACAGTTTCGATTTTGACTGAAAATTCAAATATTTTATTGTTATTCCGTCTATTCTCAAACTACACGTTCCGACTGAATTCTCACACTAAGGCGTCTCTATTTAAAACATATGTTACATCATGTGTCAGCAAGGCGCCAAGGAAGAGGTTGCTCGGTTTTAATACTAATTGCCAATCCGTGTCGCGTTATGGAACAGCACCATTTTTAAACTCTGGGTACGTAAAGAACTGTGTTAAGAAATGTATATTAATACTACCCGACATTATTTTTGTTCGAATACTTCTTTTGTAGCAGCGTTATACGAGAATATTTTATGATGATTTCTGAGCAGTGTGCGTGCTTTTTCTGGACAACCGTTCTGTGTGATTTTGTTCAGCAGCTATTTGGTGGTACAGGTTACTAGTTTTTACTAATACCGAAGAAATTCATTTCACTAGTTATTACTAATACCGAAGAAATTCATTTTCCTAATCCAATGACCTAATCAAGAATACTGCTCTTTAAATGATTGACAATATTTCTCAAAATTGTTTCGAAGTCGAATTCTCCTCAAAATGACTCTTTTCCAAAAGTACTAAAAGATTCGTTACTAAGAATTCTCTCCTAACAAAATTTCTCTGTCTGTGCTGCCCAATCCTCCCTCTCTCTCCCTCTCTCTCCCCTCTCTCTCCCTCTCCTCTCCCCTCTCCCCTCCCCTCTCTCCCTCTCTCTCCCTCTCTCCCTCTCTCTCCCTCTCTCTCCCTCTCTCTCCCTTCTCTCTCCCTCTCTCTCCCTCTCTCTCCCTCTCTCTTTCTTTCTCTGTCTCTTGCTCCCAATGTATATTAATAAAATCCCAAAGTAGTGTTTCGTTAATGTGCTTCAAGCCTCTCTCTGAAAAACTTTGAACCAGATGTTTTTTTTAAACGCATCAGACATAGATCAAAACACGAGTCAGTCTACCATATCTACGTATCATTGAAGGTGCTGGTAAAATTTTAAGGTAGAGCGACAGTATAATTTTCATAGCAACGAAGTTATTGAATATTTCACAAATATTTTGAAGTTTTTACAGAAGTACCACTTGCAACACTCAGTTGATTTTTTTAAAAAAATGAACTTTCAATTGAGTTAATGTTGATGTTGGGCTTCAAACGATTCCGAATCTTTTCCAAGAAGTAATTTGAAAGAAATTGTGAATTAATGGCAATATGGAAGAATTTTTTTTTCAAATACAAAAGCAATTTTAATAGATCATATGTGATCATAATCTATCCTCTATTATAGTATCGCTGGATTTTTTACGTCTTTAACGCAATATCTCAATATTGTGGGGAAAAAATGAAAAAGTTAGGCAATGTTTTTTACCCGTGTTTCTTAAATTAAAAGCAGATAAATAAAATTAATTAAAAACATGAATAAATATTATCATCTCATATATTACGTATATGGAAGTAAGAAAGCTAGAGGAGAAGAATATTTATAAAATATACTTGTTTATTTCCATTCCAATATCACAGAGCATTGGAATGTATGTAAGAAACACATTTTGTTCCTATTTGTTTAAAAAAATACAAGTTAATAATTTTTATATGAGTATATTCTTCATTTAGAAGCGTTATGTTAAAAGTCACTAGTTAAAGATAATAAATTTAATCTTCAACCTATTTAGTTTCCCTAATTGCATATTCAACCCTTATTCTCGTATTCCAATCAATTCTAGAATTGCGGAGACTACTCGATGAGGAAATTCAATTCTCTAGAAAGTGTCATTGAGCATTTCGACTTTTTACATTTTAAGTAAATGCCGATATTCTTGTAGACGCAAAGAAATAAAATGATAAACTTTCTTTCTTTAATTATATACAATTGGAGGTAAGTTAATTTAGAAATGGTTTACATTTACTTTGATGCAAGCGCTTGCTTGTGGAATATTCGTAACAATTATTCTATTGTTTACAGACCTCTTCACATATTGACTAAGACCGAAACCAACTGAAATGAAACGCGAATCCAATTCCTGTCTCACTGCAAAAGGGAACACCTCCCCCCCACAGCCGTGTAATTGGCTGACGTCTCCGAGATTGGCAGGGGGAACAAGCGTATAAAAGCCAACGGTCCTGCAGACGCAACATCCACTAGTTCCACTGCTCTCTGCATCTGAACATCAACTACTCTATCGCCCGCAGGTAACGTTCTAAAACTTTTATTTTTGCTTCAGATTTTGGCTTCGTTTAAACGTCGATATTGTTATTATAGTATTCCTTCAAAGTTTGATGTTTCTTCTGTTTTCTATTGTTTAAATAACATTTATTTGCACGATTATTCATATTGTCAAGAAAATCTAATAGTACCACTCTGGGTTCTTGTTTTTCTAAACCGACCTGTAAATAGCATTTTATAAAATATTTGAGTCATGAATTAGTCAAACGTTGTTCAAGTATTAAATAACAGAACAGGACTTCCTTCCTAGCATTAATTAAAGTTTTTTGAAATTTAACAAAGTTTAAAAAAGGAAGTTTCTTGAGAATAACCCTTTGTATTTTTCTATTCCAGCAGAATGACTTCCTTCACTCTGGTACTCTTCCTTGTTTCGGTCGCAGCAGCGATGGCGATGCCGCGACACATTTCTCAAATCTTATTGACAGGTGAGCGGATATAATCCCATACTGCAGCTTGCAGAAGCGTAGTTAAAGTTCTTTCTAACTCAGGTTTTTCAGTTGTTAAAAATGGATGGAAGGATGATTTTCGAGAGGATAGGATACAGTGGAACTCTTCTTGCATAATAAATATTTTCCGAAGAAATATATACAAGTAAATGAGTATAGGAATATACCAAGTATGCGGATGAATGTTAATGTATTCAACATTGTTTAAAAATCTATAAAAAACAAATTTCTCGTGTACGAACTTGCGCCGAATAAGTTATATTAAGTAGTGTCGAATAATAACAAATGATCAAAGATCATTCAGACTAATTCTTTCTGAAATGCTGTTCCAGATTTCTAATAAATAGAAACCTTTCTCTTAAACTATATTCCAAAAGTCTTATTTCTGTAATAACACTGAGATGTTCTCAAATTTTAAAAAAATCAGAAAAGGTACTACAGAAATTTACCAATTGTGTTAATTAGAAACGTTTGCAAAATCTTATGCTTTTGAACATTTTCTGTGTCATTTTTTGTGTGCTTTTATTGTACGGACACTATGTGACGATCGACACGACATTGAACGTAATTTACTGAATTCTATTCAAACATTTACACTAAACTTTGAATAAGAATGAAGTAAATCGTTTATTTTACTACAAGCACATGTAACATTGACTTGTCATCTGATATGTACATATCAAATTAAACTTCTTATACCTTTTCTAAAATAAACGACTCCTTCTCGACGACAAATATAGTACAATTTGTCTTTTTACAACAAAATTTATCTTAAAACATTGATAAATTAATTTCTTTCCTTCCCACCCGTGGGAAATACAAGCCTACATCGTTAGTTTAAACTTGTTCGCTACAACAATCTTCCAAATTAATACAGTCGTCTTTTCCACAAAATCCTTTCATTATAAATTAATATTAATAATCAATTAGAGTTAAAATAAGTAACATGGCAAGTTTACTCTAAGGAAATAATGAAAATGTTTGCTTTTTTCTTCACTTTCCTTTCTTTTGTACAGCCACATGAAACACTTGGAAGAAAACAGGCAAGCACTGAAACTCCTCAAGGCCATAATTGATGAAATGGACAGCAATATCGAATTTGTGCAGTAAGTATTGAAAATGACAAATTTCGTGAATCTCTGCAGTGATATAGCATGAAAATGGGGGAGGATGTAGAAAATGGAGGATTTTTTGATATTGTCAGAAACATTCAGAAATAGTAAATAGAATGGCAAATTTAAACGCAAAAAACATAAACAAAACGCTGAATTTATTTATTTGTCGTATTTTATAAATAATTTTTGTTTTAAGCGGTTCATCTTTCAAAATCAAGATAACCATATTTTCAAATACAGACATAGATGTCAAATTGTAAGTTTGTTTTAGAGTAAAGTATACGTAATATTGAAAATTATATTTTTGGCCACTTTAATGTATATTAATTATTAAGTATAATTAATTATTTTAAATCAATGTAGATTTTAGTTTAAAATAGCTTCAAAAATAATGTGATTATTACTTGTCACAAAGTCTCCTCAAAGGGAAATAAAGCCTTTTTTTCGTAAGTTTTCAATTTTTTAAAAAATACTTCGAGTTAAATCTAAAAGTTGTAATTTTTACTGACGTTTGGTATGATAGCGGTCTAGCACGTGTGCAATTTTCAGATTTTTATCTGGTCCCCCAACAGAGGATATTACAGTTCAAAATTGGGAAAAAATCCAAAATTCCAATTTTCAAGAGGATGTAATTTCTGAGGGGTACTTTATATACCAATGATATTTTACAAAAAGTAACTATACTGTTATGCTGTAAATGCACAGAAAAATTAAGGCTTAGATTCTATTCCTTCTTTGACAAATTACTCTCTGAAAATCGAATTTCGTTCATTCGTGTTCCATAGATTTGGTTGCAGATATTTCCCAAATAAAAACATAGAAAATAGGTAAATAATATTTGATTTGCAGGCCAGAGTATGTTGAATCGAATGTTTTATTTATTCTAGAATGATAGAACAACTTAGAGCTGAGTAAAGTAGGAAAGAGTAAATGTCTGCGAACGCGAAAAATGGCGGACGGCGCGAAAAAAAATGGCCACCATTTGTAAACCGGGTACAATAAAAAAAGTTAAGATCGGTTTTGAACAGCCAAGACATAAGGAAATTTATGTACAAAGTATGATTTTTTTCGAGATGGTCGAGCGACCACTGCTGGACCACTTAAATGGATTGACCCCATGGTGAACGTCGCAAAGGACGTGGCCAGTCAAAATGACTTATGTTCTAGGATTAACTAGCCAACATGTGTAAGTTCATCCCATACCTTACGGCTCGCGTTTCGTTGAGTTCTCTTCAGCAGTTGGCACGATTATCGAAGCTGGGGTGCAAGCGAGTCTTCCTAACCACGCACTCCCTTCCGCTGTGGAATATCAAGAAATCTTGCGCACAGTAGTGCAATACAGTACAGTAGTGCAGGACTGCTCACATGCAAGAAATAGGACCAGAATGGACCACAGTGCCTGCGATTCCCCTTTCACTAGACTGTGCCGATTGCACCGGAGCGCCTCCCCTTCCCTTCTGTCGGCGTCTCGGATCGTATCGGACTGATACCGAAGTTCGCAGGTTCAAACCCGAAAGAAACCATGGACTTTTTAAGGGCGAAAAAGACTTCCGTACCCATTCCTTCGGAGGGGAAGTGAAGTCGGCTGTCCCATGTTAGTAGATTTACTGCATGTAAAAGATCCTTAAGCCTAAATAAAGCTTCTGAGCTAAATTCAAATTGTCTGTTTCGTCGCCCAAGTAATACCATCTTTCTCCACTAGTTGGTGAAAGGATCGTGGTGAAATTTGCTTAGTCAGGCGGAAGAGCAGGCCTCATGGATTGAGTCTCGCCACGTAAAATAAGTCAATTCAATTCAATTCTCTCGGGCTGTCACACCAAGCACTGGGTTGCAGATCAGTGCTGGGTCAAGGCTCGCCAAGTGAGCCGTCCCCTTGAGCCCACCCCTGCAACAGCGGAACCTTTAAGCCTCGGTTGCGTGCTTTCGTTTACAGGAAGCGCTCCGTGTGCTACATCGGCGGCGGCATGGGCCACAACTGCGAATACGGCGAGGCGCTCGACTCCGCGTTCGCGGCGCGCAACCTTCTGGGCGACGACAACCCCGGCAAACGCAGCCCCCTGCCGCTCGCGCCCGCCGGAGCTCCCTTCTAACCAGGTAAGCTCCCGACCCCCACCCACCCGCAGATAGATTTGGAGAGCGGTGTTTAGACACTGATGTATCGTAATTGTAACGTAAAGAATGTCTCGTCATAAATATAACACAGAAATTGCAAACGTAAAGAATGTCTCAGAATAAATGTAACAATACTCTTATATCGGAATTGCAGTATAAAGAATGTCTCAGAATAAATGTAACAATATTCTTATATCGGAATTGCAATACTAAGGATGTCTCAGAATAAATGTAACAATACTTTTATATCAGAATTGCAACATAAAGGATGTCTCAAAATAAATGTAGTACTATTCCTATATCGGAATTGTCACGTAAAGAATGTCTCAGAATAAATGTTACAAATTTCTAGAACGTAATAGAGGATCGAAGATCATAACTTTTTGTCAAGTAATGTGAGTGAGGTCTCGTTATCGAAGTAGCACATGTAACATTTTCACCTGGAAATGTTATCATCAAATGCCGGCACGCAACTCATCTTGTACTCGTGTTTGACAGGAAAACGAAATATCGTCGACTGCTTCACAATTTGTAGCTGATAAAGAACCGTGCGCGATTTGTTGTCTTGCAATCAGAGTCAAATATCACAAGTGTAACTTCCTTATAAGAAATTTTTCACCGCATGTTCAATGGCAGAATGAGATCATCTACATCTCTTCTAAAAGCCCTAGAAACTTGTTACATTCACTGAGATACTCTGTGTTGAAAGGATGAAACCTTCAGAGTATATGTCTACGATTCGCCCGACATTTCGATGTACAGGTCATTTCTTTGAGGGTGCTATAGAAGAATAAAAAAGAAATTGTGAGCCCTTAGCTCTAAGTTATTAGGCTTCAAAATACTCGTATGCAATACAGGCAGATTCCGACGCAGAAGTCTCCGTGTTTTAAAAATAATTAATAGATCAAGAGAGTTTCACTGTTTAATGAAATCAATAAGATAATATTCTGAGATTTAATTATAATACTGTGTTCTGTACTCACATTTTATTGAATGCCTCTTAATTAAAAATGGATGATTTGTTCGATATATTCTGCAGTGTCATCGTAATAAATCGTGAATGACAATGTATCAATAAGTTTAAAAAGATATTTAGAAAAGAATGATGGATTCCTGCTAACTCAAATTGCTGCGGGAGGCGTACAGAACAATATTCTAATCCTGCCTCTCAGAGATTCCTAACGTAATCCAACACCGAAAACAGGAACTGTGGGTCACGCCTAAGTTACCTTTCTCGAATTTGAATGCAACTTAAAAACACGATTGTGTAATTTTAAGTAAACGGTCAACATTCGCACCTTAAAGACAAAATTTGCTTTATTTATTTTCAAACATTCAATTCAATTTGACATCGTCAAAAGAAAAATTAAGTGGGCACAATTTTTAGGAACCCGACCAGAGGCGTGAAACTGAAGTGACACATTTCATTAGGGTTTTTGAGCGACTAGTTCTACTAGGGTAAGGGAAAACTACAACAACCATCTTGAAGTACTATAAAATGAAACGCAGAATTTTCGTCCATTCTCAAACATCGAATCAACTAAAATGGAACTCAAGCAATTTTGGCGTTCAGGGTCATGCAGTTAAACGTCAATTTTCGCATTTTTTCGAACATCATAACTTAATCAATAACTCAATACGACAAAGAGAAAAAATAAAATACTTGATTACGATGCTTGAGAAGACAGTCCGAGAAGTTCACTTTTGTTTCGAACCTTTAGCACTGGAACGCTGATTGTTACTTGAAAAGAAAATTCGTGTTCTTTTGGATATGCTTCTCACAAGAATTTAGTTTAGCCTCAAGCACATTAAAGGATCCCTTGCACGATCCCTTCCAAGCAGGGCCAGCAAAATTGGCTTGCACCAGTCGCGCATCGGTCGCATTGTTTCCACGGTGAAACAAGTGGAATTGCGCAGCATACTGAAACTTTTTCTCCTCAACAACTATTCATATTTTTGCAAAAAAAGAGCATGACATCATTTAAATATCTAAAAGTGAGGAATAAATTACACTGAAAAAGGAATCTCTGTGTTTAATATTGCAAATGTCGGACAGATTCGAAAATAAATTTGAAATTTTGCTATTTTCAAATTCTCAGATGTTTTAAAGAAAATCGAAAATATATCACGTTTACAAATGCACTTTTCTGTTCTATGGGAGAAAAAATTAAAGAAAATAATTTGCAGCCATTTTCCAGAACATTTTGAAAATCCCCATGGGCTTCATGTAAAGTGCCCACAAAAAGTGAAATGTCCTAATGACCTCCGGAACGGTACAATTAGATATTATTCCTGACGTTTTTACTCCTGACGTATTCTGCTCAAAAGCTTGAAATCTTAAAAGAGTTATGCGTGACACAATCTTCCATTCACTCATGCATGCACACATTCCGATTTTGGGGTGAAAAATTGCATATATCTAGGGCCGTTTAACAGCATTGGG